>JAQMCW010000006.1:7273056-7284389 GCA_030068335.1 Chrysichthys cranchii
GACATCTTCAAACTGTTTTGAAAAGAAGAGGAGATGCTACACCATGGTAAACATGCCCCTGTCCCAACTATTTTGGGTCTTGTAGCAAGCATCAAATTTGAAATGAGCTCATTTTGTGCATAAAATTGTAAAAATTTCTCCGTTTGAACACTTATGTTATGTATGTTCTGTTGTGAATAAAATATTGGCTCATGTGATTTGAAAGTCTTTCAGTTTTGATTTTATTCAAATTTAAAGAACTTCCCAACTTTTCTGGAATGTGGGTTGTACAACAAAAAATATTTAACAGTTTTCCCCAAGACTAAGAAATTAATAACTCGTCAATAGTCCAGAAGCAATTTCTGATGTTGTTAACATTCATGCGAAATATATTTTGCTTGAAATATTTCATGAATTTCAGCCATACAATAGTAAATAAGGAGTTGTGGTTATTTGATACTGAAGTACCTCAGTTTTGGGCTGATGGTGTGTGGAGATCACAAAACCTTAAGAAAAGTGTTAAATATATTTGTTAAAAGAGTTACACTTTATTCTTTTTATTTTTTTTATTTTATTTTTTTTTTTTACAGTTTCATGTCTGTGTTGGACATTTGGATAAAACTATAAAATAACAGACTTCCATCCCTACATCTATCCATTATCTACACCACTTATCCGTTAAAGGTTAGGGTTAGCTCTTAGCTGGAGCCAATCCCAGCTGACCGCAGTCGAGAGCTGGGGTTCACCCTAGGCAGGTCGCCAATCTATCACAGGGCGAACACAGAGACGGACCACCATTCACACCTATGGGCAATTCAGAGCAGCTAGTTAACCTGATCTGCATGTTTCTGAACTGTGGGAGGAAACCAGAGAGGACAGAGGAAACCCACACAGGCACAGGGTGAAAATGCAAACTCCAAGAACAGATTTGTTTAGATATTATCTTATGTCTGTCTCATCCAAAGACCTCTGAAATGAAACATTTGCAGTTTTGAGTTTTGGTGGCAATTTTACTGAAGTGAAAATTCCTGGAGGATTCCTTTAATGGTCCCATATATAAAAGGACCTAGAAGAAAGAAAGCAAAAAAAAAAAAAAAGACCAAGAGAATAAAAAGTTTTTTTTTTTAATGACTAAATTGTCCTCATTCTTACTAAACTTTTTCTAAGCGCTTTCCTTAGTCAGCAGAAACGCAGTTTTAATTAAAATATTTTAAAACGGGGTGCGCAAACCTTTAGTGCATTTAGAGAACATTTCTTACGTCTAACCTGGTCATTAAGTCCCACGTTTATCATCACCATCTCCCCAACCATCCCAATCCAGCCTGAGCCGCACGGATTGTGAGAATTCACTCCACGCCTAAACCAGACCTATAAAACGGCAGTGGAAAAAAAACAAAACAAGAAAACACAACAATGTTAGATGACAGCTGTAACAAACACAGTGACTGAATAAAGAATAAAGGGCTGTACAGTCAGTGACTCATCTCTGATTCTTTTCTTACTTTGTGATCTTTCGTCACGGCCCACACTACATTGACGCCCACTGCTACATGTATAGCTCCGACTTCTGGGCTCGGGGATTCAACTACTACCCATGTGGTGCCTTGTAGTGCAGAAATGTTTTGTTACATTGACATGGGTCACATAGGATATACATTCATAACATATACAGGCATCTCAAAAGTAAATAGACACCCCTCATTACACTGTTTTATTATATGCAGACACCACCTGGTGCTTCAAACTTGTTAATATATTATTTTTCATTTCAGATTACAGTGTATTAATTGATTATTGCAAATAGCCATGCGGCGAACACCAGAATCAAAAGAGTTGTGTGATTTTCAAAGAGGCCGTATTGTGGGTCAGTCTGAGGGTGGACTTAGCCAGCGTATGACGCATGAAACCTTGGGATTCCTCTTGTCACAGTCAACAGAGTGATTGTACAATTTAAAAGCAAAGGAAAGGAACCAACAGCATCCCGCTCAGGTCGACCTGGGCCCTCTGACTGGTGTCTGCAGACAGTCAAGAGGATTGCTGAAAAAAATAATCCCCGCTGTAAGGCCTCTGATGTTGCAGAGTAACTCCAAGTGAGTCGGAGTATTTCTGCCAAGTTGAGGCACCGCCATCAACTTGTCTACTATGGCAGAGCAACTAGGAAGAAGTTTCTAGAAATAAATTTGTCAAAAATGATAAGGTCTGTTTACATTTGAGATGCACATTTAAATCATATTAGAGTGCACTAAATGTATTGCTGTACATAGTAACTCACCTTTAGGGCAGTCTCTACCAATGCCCTCTCTGACCAGGAACTGTCCCTCCCACAGCACCCCCCAGAGAAGGTCAGCCGGCCCACAACTTATCTGCACCACCTCGCCTGGAGTAGGCACTTCTTCCCACATCGAGCCTTCAGGGTTAAAGTGGTTGATACCATCCCGGAACCACACCTACACCAATACACAGCGAGAGTGCACATAACGCAAGTGCATCTTATCCAATTAGTCATATTTTATGTAACTGTCAAATAGATCTGTGAAAGCAGACCCTCCCCTGCAGAGACACAGCCCATAGAGAAATACACCCCCTGGGCTCGTCTGTGATCTCCCAACCACCGCAGCTTAGATCATTAAATGGGTCTGGCAGGGAACCCGTCTGCTCTGAGGGGATCTGATGACACACAACACAGAGGGAGAATATGCTACAACTTGTGACAAGCCAAATAATATGAAACAAATAAGACCCAGGAGCACACACCTTAGCCCAGGTGTCTTGTGACTTGTACCTCCTGTAGCGTACCCATCGGCAGCGGCGCACGCAAGAGTTCCACTTCTTGTCTTTAGTGTAAGTGGCCGGAAAATCAATAGCATACGTCCAACCCTGCACACGAGCATTAAATGAGCTACAGCTATGAGTGCATCAGCAGCTGATCCAGCATGTTCACTTACTCCTTTCTCCGTGGGCTCTCCTCCAAAGTTCTCGTCCACGTACCAGTCAGTCTCCCACTCCCAGTTCTCGGATGGAAGCTGGAAGCCGTCCAGTGGCTGATGCTGCAGCCCTGTCACATCGCTCCACTGCCAGCGATCGCTAGGCAACAGGCGGTCTGAGAAACCATCCACCGGGTTCCAGCGCTACCAAAAACACACAACAAACAAATCAGACGACTCTGTGTACACAGTGTACATGGTGCTCACGCTGGTCGAGGGTTACCTGATTTTCATAGGTCTCCTCGCGGACGCGGATCGGCACCTCGCTGGCGTGGATGCACAGGTAGATGTTGTGATCACAGGCGATGCCCCAGCAGCACTGGAGCGCAGCGGTGACGCGTTTGAACTCCAGGTGGGCATCACGGCACTGTTCCCACTGCTGTCCTGCTGTCGACAGGCTATATACCCTCCCATACACATCTACAGCCCACAGGAGGGTGCTCGGCATGGTGCGCTCTGCAACACATACACGGCCAATGAGTCAGCGTCACATGCTGAGTAGAGCTGTTGGAATGTTATTGGCAAGGGTCCCGCAACAGAAGCGGCAAAGCAGGCAATTCCCTAGGGCCCCAAGCTGGGAACGGGCCAAGAAGGACAGCTGATTAACGCAAGACTTTGAATTTAAGGGGTTTCTCACAAAACTGTCATGGCTGTGGAGTAATGTGATCAGCCATCTTCTCCTATGCCTACTCCAGTTCATAAATTCTGTAATCAGCCACACTAGTATAGGACACTACAACGACATATCCAGAAACCGTCTCAGGGTCCCCACAGGACGAGCTTGCTGCCAAAGCAACCAAACACCCCAAAGCACATACACCCTTCAGGCAGGCTAAAAACAAGCGCAGTTATGTGGAGGAGGAAAATGTCAAACTTGTTACGTTAATGAGATCCTAATGCGTACATTAGGGCTGCCCACGTTAGCACTGATGTTATTCGGACATGATCGTGGAAGGGCTTTGGACATGGGAAGACACTGTGCTGGCATTCGGCGTAGCCCAGGTCCGAAAGCAGCGGTTTTACAAGACTAGCACTACAGTTTTGTAAGCAAAGGTGCATTTAATACTGGACTATATATTGGACTGTTGTGAGAGTTTGTTGTCCTTTTTTTGCCATACACAATCCTTTCTGTATACTAGCCTGTACGTACATGAGGCCTGGAATTACACTTGGCACGGTGTCCTTTAGGGCTGCGAGTCAGTGGTAGACATTGGACTACTGATCTGAAGGTCAGGAGTTCAAATCCAATCCAAGCCAAGCCAAACTGCTACAGCTGGGCCCTTGAGCAAGGCCCTCACTTGTATAAAAATGAGATAAATGTAAGTCGCTCTGGATAAGAGCGTCTCCCAATTGACGCTAATGTAATGTGCTGTTGTTGTAGCACATATATGTGTGTGTGTGTGTGTGATTTACACACATGGTTTATCCTTATTGGAAATAAAGGTTTGTGAAGACTAGATGTTTTACTTGTGTGTATGATTTGTTTTGGAGGTGTGGGGGTGGCCAGGGGCCACAGAGCTCCCAGAATTCCCCCGGGGGTATTAGCCTTATAGGCTGCTTTGGCACTTGTTTGGATCTGCTGCAGATTTGAACCGAATGAAGTTCACCTGATTAAATGCATTAGCTGTGTTGGGTAAGTCTCATCTTCTGCTGTCCCCTTTCATAGATATGGGCTGGAACTCCCTGGTGAGCTCCTGCTAACAACAGGCAAAGAGTTGCTTCTGCCAAAAAACAGACATCCTCTTGATTTGCCTCCATTGTTTTGCTGCTGAAAGTGCGGAACGCCCCTGATGCTCCTGTGGCGCTCGTGCGAACTCCCCGAGCCCGGCGCGCGCGCGGGGTCATGAGCGTTACACTAACAGCCCTGAGATTAGCTAACAGACGCGGTCTCTCACAGCCTGCATATGTAAATGATATGGCCAAAACCACCTCCGAGTACCGAATATGACCTCACTGAAGCGATTTTTTTTTAAATAATGAACAATGACTTGCTTTTACATGATCTCCGTCACGTTTCTTTCGTTTATGAAGCAGGAAATGCTGCTTATTGATCTCAGTGATGAGGAAATGCTAAATAATAACACCACACAGAAGAGCCCTTAGCTAATGTCAGCCTTCTCTCCCACACACACACACACACACACACACACACAAACTAATGACAAGTGTGTGTGTCTAACTATCTTCCTGAAAAACACACTAGTACAGAAGGGGAAAGGGCGAACTAAGGATATAAAGACCAGATTTGAGTCAAGCGGCATTAAACCGGGATCCCCGCAGTCACAGCACGGTCAGAGACATCACTGCTGCCAGCTCACTCACCTTGATGTTATCGGACATAAGGCTGATCCGCTGCGGTTATTCCCAGGTCACTGAAGCAGCTGTAAATGAATGTAACCTGCTACAGAGTCACCTGCTATCTCCCACCTCTCACCGCTAATCCCCAACCAGGAAGTGGCCGAACCGGCTGGATCTTAAACCGAGTATTATCCAATACGTAGTGCGCTAGATAGGGCGCAGAAGGCGTTAGTCGATACCCTAGAATGTGCCCTTGTGTAGGGAGCAGGGTGCTATTTGGATCGGCTATATGTTTTGAAACTGCTGATGGCGGTAGAGGGCCTGTGCTGGATGGTGAAATGTGTTAGTCAGCCAGCAGGCGGCGCCAAAGCATCACATTAACTTGCAGTAGCGCACCGAGCGTTGTTTACGTTCTTCAGCACAGTGAGACGGAGAACAACTTGTCCTTCGGGTTTCTTTATCTGACTATTGTTAGGTTTATCTATGTAACTATATTTCTATAAGGTATTTGTGCGATTATATTTATATATACATATATACACACACACACATATATATATTTAATAAAAAAAACTTGAGGATCAAGAGAAAGTGCAATATTTTCCATGAGTTGTGAGGAAAGAAGTGAAACTGCTGCATTTGCAGACTCAGTAGACATAAACTAAGACAAGTCAGCAATTTTCCGAGTTTCGTTTTGATAATTTCGACGTACAGCTCGAAAAATTCAACGAGAACCTCACAAAGTGTTAGAATGCTTCATTTCAAGCGTTAAATTACTATTCAAACAGTCTAAATGAACAAGTGAATCTCTGGGCCCAGGTCAGTACACACCAGCACAATCATGGGGAAGACTGCTGAGTGGACAGAAGAGGATCATCGACACGCTCCATAAGGAGGACGAGCCACAGAGGGTCACTGCTGGAAAGGCTGGCAGTTTGTATAGTGCTGTGTCAAAGCATATTAATGGAAAGTTAACAGGAAAAGAATTGTGCGGTAGGAAAAGCTGCGCAAGCAACAGGGATGGCTGCAGCCTTGAGAGGAATGTCAAGAAATGTTGATTCTAGAACAGGGAAGAGCGTCACAAGGAATGGACTGAAGCTGGTGGCAAGTCCATCAATTGCCACCACGCCCAGACGCCTTTAGGACAGGGGCTACAACTGTAGCATTCCTGATATCAAGCCTCTCCTGACCCAGAGACAACTTCAGAAGTGTCTTACCTGGGTTAAGGAGAAAACGAACTGGACTGTTGGTCAGTGGTCCGAAGTTCTCTTTTCAGATGAAAGTAAGCTTTACATTTTATTTGGAAACTAAGGTCCTAGAGTCTGGAGGAAGGGCACAAAATCCAAGGTACTTGAAGTACAGAGTGAAGTTCCTGCAGTCTTTGATGATGTGTGGTGCGATGTCATGTGCTGGTGTTGGTCTATTGTGTTTTTCCAACTCCAAAGCCGACGCAGCCATCTACCAAGAGATTTTAGAGCACTTCATGCTTCCATCGGCTGACAAGCTTTGTGGAGATGCCAATTTCATTTTCCAGCAGGAATTACCATCTGCCCACAGTGCCAAAACTACTACCATGGTTACCTGACCATGAAATTACTTCAGATGATTGGCCAGCCAACTCACCTGGCCTGGACCCCATAGAGAATCTGTGGGGTTTTGTGAGGAAGAAGATGAGAATCACCCCAACCAAAAACTACAGATGAGCTGAAGGCTGCTATCAAAGCAACCTGGGGTTCAGTAACACCTGAACAGTGCAACAAGCTGATCGCCTCCATGTCGCTCAGCACTGTTGCAATAATTTGTGGTAAAGGAGTCCCATCCAAGCATTGATTTGTATAAATGAACAAACTTTTCAGACAGAGGACATTTCTGTATTGTCAGTCCTGTTTTGATTGATATTAACTGTAATCTATCATCACAATTAAGACAAAAAAGGCTTGAAATATTTCACTTTAGGTGTAGTGAATATGGAATATATGAAAAGACACACAAACATGTCTTATCCTTGCAAGGACCGTAATAATTAATACAGCTAATTAGTGCCATGCCTAAATCTTGTAAGACCCAGCCAAGTGTACCTGAGGTCAATACTGTTGAACTCCCCACCCACACATATACACACACACGCGCACACACACACACACCTCACTCGTACCTTCAAGTACAAAGATATATTTAGGTTTCCCACCAGTCCCTGTGTTATTACAACTAAAATGGTCAAATAGGCTTGTGCTATGTTGTTAATTTCATTTTTTTTTTAAAATTAGATACAAGATGCTAGTATCCCTTCAAAAACTCAAAAGTTTATACCTGTATAACCAGTTTAGCCACAAGAGCTCACAGTTCTCAAGCACCATCATCAAAACACTAATTAAGGGAATGGTGGTCATCTCTCCACAGTACAGACAGGTCCATAAATATTTAAACAGAGACACAGTTTTTTGTAATTTGCCTCTGTGCACTACCACAATGGATTTGAAATGAAGCACTCATGATGTGACTGACGTGAATTAAGACCTTCAGTTTTAAAGGTTTTTAAGGGGTTTAACAAAAATACTACACTGTCCATTTTGGAATAACAGCCATTTTTTGTACATAGTCCCTCCATTTTCACAGGCTTAAAAGTAATTGTGCAGTTGACTAATAAGTAGTTTCTTGCTAGGTGTGGCCTTTTTTTTTAATGACAAATCAATGAGGGGGAAAAAAAGGTCTGGAGTTGATTTCTAGTTTGAATTTGCATTTTGTGGCTGTTCATGGGAACTCACAATATACAGTCTAAAGAGATGTCGATACAAGTGAAGGAGGCCATTATTAGACTAAAAGGAAAGGAAAAACCTGTCAGAGAGATAACAGAAACCTTAGGACTCTAGGAAGGGATGCACTGGTGAGCTGAACAACACCAAAAGGCCTGGAAGACGATGGAAGACAACAAAAGTGGACAATCCTAGAATTCTTTCCTGAAATTAAGAAAAAACACTTCACAAAATCTAGCCAAGTCAAGAACACTCTCGAGGAGGTAGGCTCAGCATTGTCAAAGTCTACAGTCAAAAGACACTTTTAAAAGACATTGAATGTAAATACAGAGGGTTTACCTCAAGATGCAAACCACTGGTAACACTGAAGAACAGAAAGGCCAGATTAGATTTTGCTTGAAAAACCTGCCCAGTCCTGGAACCAGATTGTTTGGACAGATGAAACCAAGAGTAACTAGTACCAGAATAATGGGAAGAGAAGAGTACGGAGCAGGAAAGGAAGGTGATCCAAGGATGATACCAGATCATCGGTCAAACATGGTAGACACAGGCATGTGTGGCCGCCAGTTGAACTGGGTCACTGGTGTTTATTGTTGATAGACATAGCAAGATGAATTCTGAAGCGTACAGAGCTGATCTTCTGCTCAGACTCGGTCAAATGCTACAAAACCAATAGGACGACATTCACTGTACAGATAGATGATGAACACACTTAATTCTTTAAGTATTAAGAGCTTCTTAAGGCAAGGAAATGAAATGTTTTAAAACTGTCAAGCCAATCACCTGACACCTCAACTCAACTGAACATGCTTCGTTTTATGAAGACAAACCTGGAGTCAGAAAGACCCACAAACAAGCAGCAACTGAAGGTGGCTGCAGTAAAGGACTAGAAAAGCAACTCAAGGGAGGAGACTTGGTATTTGGTGATGTCCAGGGACTCCAGACTTCAGGTAGTCACTGACTGCAAAGGATTTGCATTCAAGTGTTAAAAATAATGCTTAGGTTTACACGTTATTTTTTTCTAATGACCTTTGAGCCCATGAAAATGGACAGAGTGTAAATGGAGAGTCTGGCTGTAATTCCTAAACAATTAATGCAATATTTTTGTTAAGTCCCTTGAATTAAAGCTGAAAGTCTACACTTCAGTTACATTGATTGCTTCCTATCACCTCTACAGAGGTGGCGCACAGAAACAAAATTATAAAAAATTGTGTCGCTGTCCAAATACTGTATAGTGAGTATAACATCATGCATCAGTTCTATAGTCATCAAGCAGTTACTGGCTTTGTGCACACGGTAAATGATCAGAAATAACCATAATGAAAACCTATCTTTTATTCCAGTGCTGTTTGACAGAAAATAGCACAAAATCAGTGATACAACAGAATAAAAAGGTAACCCCATATATGTTAAAAGAGGAGTAAATAAAATACAATGACTAAAGACACTTCCCTAAATAAACAACATTTGTTAAATTAAAAATAAGAATACACATCGTCTTAACTAGGCATCATAGACAGAACCCATTTTTTACATTGTATATTGAGCTACGCTGTCGTTTCCCCCGTTACGCAGGGAACTAAACCACCATGTTACATCAATGCGCCTTTATAGTTACCTCGTTCCAACATAAGACACTCAACATATTCGAAAAACTAGTATTTCTTTATACAACACAAAGTTAATAGCAACAGATGTTACGGCACACCATAAAGAATATTGTATATTCGTCTAGCATTCTACATAAATTGCGATATCTGCAGTTTAAATATGGAAACTTGATCTTGCTCAAGCTACGGCTTCTAAGAAATAAGGCTAGACAGATATACCAAGAACTGTCACGGTTTAACAGCTACAAAGACCAATATGGTCAAACAATGTGTTATATTGATAGAACATAAGAAAACACTTTTGGCTTTTGAATAAAGGAATTCAGTTGAACCTATATTAAATGTAAAACCAACTGATCATTAATTAAAATCCATGCAATTTCACATGTGAACTTGGGCTTGTGCAATTAAAATGTCAAGTTAAAGTAGCGATTATGATTAAAGCCCTTTTCATTTCAAAACTGCAGCCCAAACAGCTGTAAATGAAGAAACAAAATGGAGATGAGGCCCAAAGCGACATCAAGGCTCATGCTGAGTGGCGTTAGATGATTGGTGCTGATCTGTCATTTGTAACCGTGGGCCGAAGCCTGATCGTGGCAAAGGGATTCCCACCTCTGAGAAGGAACAAGGATTATTAGCGATCCAGAGACGGAAACTGAAGGAAATTTTAGCGTAAGCCACATTCTTAGTGCGTTACTCACCCAAGGAAAGGAGGCTTTGACGTGCCGTTCGACAAGGACACCTGTTATATAAAAAGATCAGAACTATTAGTTCTTTTGGCAGGGTTTCAATTGTGGTCCCTTGCTCAGTGCAGGCTAAGTAAAGCTGCCCTGTCAGACTGGTTGGGTTGGAATATCAGCTCACTGTTCTCTCAGCGCTGTAGAGTACAACTGACACCAGGAGGCACAACAATATTCCATAATCTACATGAATCAGTTAAAAGAAAGTAGAAGAACTGAGGGTGAATCGCGATTATTTTTCTTTACATGGTTTTAGGGTCAACTAGTTAACCTGACTGACTTATCAGGATATCGCTGCTCATGGAAATTGAGGTAATGGTGTTTCTAGGTGAATGCTATGCAGGTAAAAACTGTCACCACCACTGAGAAGATCATGTGCCTGATTTTGATCAGCTGTATTGGAAGTTAAACCTGTGCAGATCAGCTGAGCCCCTACAGACTGGTGTTAGGAAACCTTGCTTTGGAGCACATTGCGTCCATTAGGGGGCAGACTGATGCCATGGTCCCAGATTCCAGCCCTACCAGTTACCCAACAATCCACAATCCCTGCCAACCAGCAACATAAAGTGGACTTTCTTGCACCTTGTAGCTCCAGTTCCATCCCAGGTTCGACAACTATTTCCTTGTACAGTACAGGGACATTCAGGAACGTGCAACCATACACACCTGGCAGACTGTGCAGTGAAGAGGATGTGCTGGAATTCAACACTCACCTCTGTCATCCCTCCTCCTCCCTGTATGTGTGTGTGTGTGTGTGTGTGTGAGAGAGAGAGCGAGAGTGTGTGTGTGTGTGTGTTCATATATATATGATCACGTGCTGAGCCCTGTCTGAGGATTAAACTATTTGGTTTGAATGAATATATACTGTGTTTGTGTGTGTGTGTGTGTTCATATATATATATATGATCATGTGCTGTGCCCTGGCTGAGGATTAAACTATTTGGTTTGAATGAATATATAACGTGTGTG
>JAQMCW010000006.1:7330747-7343284 GCA_030068335.1 Chrysichthys cranchii
GACCTGCCCAGGGCGTATCCCGCCTCTCACCCGATGTCAGCTGGGATTGGCGCCAGCTTCCCCCCGCGACCCTGAACCAATCAGACAGACAGTCTGATTAAGCGGCAGAAGACGAATGCAGTCCAGCGATAAGAAACAGCGCCCTCGTGTGGTCTTACATCACTTTCTACAACCAGCCCCTTTTATTGTGTGCATGATCTTGACTGTTTGAAGGCTGACTGCAGAAGCTCAGTGGACATTTGTTTTTAAATGTTCTTTTACATTTAAAAACGTTCCCAGGGCTCATTATTTCAACTCAACTGGTCTTCTATAGTTAGTTCAGTATTGTGGGTATGTTGCTAAATGATCTGTTTAGTCTTATACATTGACAGACATTCAAAGGCTAGTAAGCGGGTTTTATTTTAAGTATAGAACCAATTGCATAGAAATGATTCACCCTGGAAATACCGTAGAAATAAAAGCCCATTACTCTCGATGGTCTTCTCACTTGGACGACAGTGAAATATCCTTTCGCCTGGGACTATATTGTCATATGGGAATGAGCAAAAAACACTAAATTCCTACACATTTAGTTTCCTCAATGGTGTGAACCGGGAGAAGAAATACACACACTCTAATGTGGTTTGATATTAAACCGGAGATATGTACAGGATCAGTTCCTAGTGCGGGCTTCTTCACCGCTCCTCCGCCGTATTTCCCTCAGTGTGAGCGGAAATACAAACAAAACTGCTTCCGGTTTCCGTTCGGCTGGTGAGTCTGTGGACGCTCCTCGGTTCTTTTAGGTTTTATTTGTGTTTAGATAAAGCGGAATGGAGTCGCGTGAGGTCGGTGGTGTTTGTGAGCGTGTGAGTGTTGCTTTTTGTGTGTTTAAAAGATGAAAGCGCGGCTTTAACTAGCGCTGGAGGAGAGAAAAGGGGCACCGAGCTGCTAAGCTAGCCGAGTTAGCTCCGGTGTGTTGTGAACGACTCCCAGTGTAAAAGGACGCGCGCGCCGGTCTGCCTCTTCTAACGCGGGCTTCACGTCTGAGCTCGAGCGCTGAATGATGGCGTGTTTAAACGCCTGTGTGCTCCCTCTCTGTCCCTGTCTCCTTGTCCTCCTGTCCCTTCACACCGCAGTGAACAAGTGTTCTGTTTACCGCAGCAGCTCGTGCTGTAGTGTTAGCGCGCTAATTAGCCTAGCAACTCGCTCTGTGGTGCAGCCCGCAGCTTGGCGCGCGCGCAGATAAAAGTTGACCGGGATCCTTAATGAAGTTGCGTGCAACTCTTAAAGCATGATGTGTCGCGTGTGTGTGCGCGCGTGCATGACTGTAAAGCCCAGTGTTTGTGCACTGCAGGCTGTTTGCGTCACCGCCTGATTGATGCCTCACGTGCGCTGCTGGTTATCAGTAATACTAATAAGTATTTTTATTATTTCTGTGTTTATTTTAATATTTTAAATGCTTGCTTTCGTACACTGGTTTAGAAAGCCCAGTAAATCCCGCGCGCCTGGTGTGTATCCCACTGTGTGTTTGTGTGTGTGATGACATGTCATTGCAGACAGGATGAGTTTGAACTGATTCCCTCTGCACGCACCCTGATTGAGCAGCGCGCGCCGTCGTCATGGCATTCGTGGCCACGCCCAGCGCCACCGTGGTGGATCAGACCACCCTCATGAAGAAGTACCTGCAGTTCGTGGCCGCCCTCACCGACAACAACACTCGTGAGTACACCGACCACACGATCATGCCAGGTCCCCTTATTGATGTGGGGGTCACATCATCCAACACCCGGCTTTCTCCTCCATCACGAGCTAGGTGGTAATCAGGGCTGGTGTTGAGAACCTTCTAAGAACCCATAAGTTTTTTTTGTTTTCCTCAACCCCATCGAGCGAGTATTTCCCAGCTGTTCGGACACAGGTTTGCCCTGAGAAGATGATCCCGCGTCGTATAAGGGTTCGTTCATCGGTGCGTTCAGATTCCCAAACCTCGAACCAGCACTAAGTTTCTTTTAAATGAGTTCTGATGTGTATATACAAGATCAGTTCATTCATTTGTTTATTTCTTTTCTCTTTTAATGAATCAGTGTACAGATATTCACCCGTTACGTCTATGCATATGATCACACGATGGGCTGTTTCTTACTCATCTCAGTTAACTGGCTAGGTTGTTGTGTGGAAAAGAACATGTACACGAGGATACATATGCGCACACACACACACACACACACACACACACACACACACTGTGTACCTCGAATGCAGGGAGGTCAAGGATTGTCATTTCAGCTCCTACTTACTATACTTCTCAATCAAATCAAGGGCAGCAGTAATTTCAAGGCGACTACACTCCAAACGTCTCGAAGAGCGGACAGTGTAAAACCTGAGTCAATTGTTAGGAGGCAGTTCCCCGAAAATGGCCAAATTTCCTGCTTGATGCTGCCGTGGGAGAGAAGTGATGCCCAGGAAATGCCCAAATGGTTTTTGATTTGGCTTTAAGCCCGGACAAGTGAAATGGTTCATAAACACGCTTTCTAAAAACCCAAATACTGACCATGCATAGTCTGTAAGGTGGCTGGAGGCACCAGGCCAAAAGCAGTAAGGTCTTCTTGAGCTTCCAGCCTAAACTACGAGGTGTGTATGTGAGCGAGCATGACTACGGTGACAGGTTGTGTCTGTGCGTGATTATTCGATTTGGCACTGAAAGGAGAACCGATCATATCTGAGTCAACTATGTGCTGTTCTCTTCGTCACTTTTAGAGGATGAGACCAAACTGAAAATGATGCAGGAAGTCAGTGAAAATTTTGAGGTAAGCCCTAAAGTCCTAAAATCACAAAGGTGTAAACCTCACAAAAACACACGTCCCCCCACTTTTGACCTCCTTTTGCGCTGTTTAATTTTTAGATTTTACCTGAAAGTATACCTATTTTTCTTTTCTTTAATCTTGTTTTTCTAGAACGTGACGTCGTCTCCACAGTACTCAACGTTTCTGGAACACATCATCCCTCGCTTTCTCACCTTCCTTCAGGATGGAGAAGTGCAGTTTCTTCAGGAGAAGCCCACCCAGGTGCTTTACCTTCACCGTAAACCCTTTTCTACCTAAGTGATCTTTCTGTGCTGTTATTGTGCTCTTCATCAAAACCCTGGAAGCCCTTTATGGTGGAAGCACAGTCAGGTTTCTTATACTGATGTTCTTTTACAGCAATTAAGGAAACTTGTCCTTGAAATCATCCACCGCATCCCTACCAACGAGCACCTGCGGCCTCACGTAAAGAACATCCTTTCTGTGATGTTTCGCTTCCTCGAGGTTGGTTTGACTTCCCTGTGGGACACACTCGCACATTTACATCATGCGTGTATTTCCATCTTACAGTAACTGTTGCATGTTGACTCCAGTTGTCACTGCTGTGCTTTGAATCCTTCTGTTTTATTCTGTAGATCGAAAGCGAGGAAAACGTGCTTATCTGTCTGCGCATCATCATTGAACTGCATAAGCAGTTTAGACCTCCCATCTCTCAAGAGGTGAAACTGCATCATCTCCAGCTGGATTATTTTTTTTTATTCATGGTATTATTAAGCAGTCAAAACAACTGTTTACACATGTTTTTCCCCCCTCCTAACAGATTCATCATTTTCTGGACTTTGTGAAGCAAATCTACAAAGATCTGCCAAAAGTAGTGGTATGTAGTTGTAGTGTTAAATGCTAAATTAGCATCATTTGATGTTATGTATTTGTATTTGGGCTGTGCAGTTATGTGCTTTTTATTCAGTGTTTTTACTGCATGCTCTGTTGGTTTGTGCATTTTTTTAAAAAAAAATGACGTGTTCATTTTGCACCACTACTGAAATCTCGATTGTTATTAGTTAGAAAGTGTTTATTGATTTTCTGCAACAGCCAAGTTCAGAAATGTTTCTGTGGTGACAACGTACAAAGGGATCGCAAAATGTAAAGAAATGGCGTATTATAACCAGGCATGTAATGATCTGCTCAGTTCACGATTAGATTTTGCCGTGATATTTTTAGAAACAAAAGAGAATTTTACGGCCAAAGAAAGCAACATTTATTTTCCTATTCTTTATCAAGTGAAACATTCCCTTTTGTTAAGTTAAAAATTAATATAAGATAATTGTTTAGAAAATCATTTGTAAAGTTTGGAGTAAAATCTAGTAGCATATTAACAGTAGCCTATAAAATATTCCTTTTGGTAAAAAATGGAAAATATTTAATAAGCTTTTTAAAAAAAAAATAATTATGAACATTTGTAACGGCTGTCGTCAGTGTAACCATAAAACGACTGCCTCTGTTTGTTCGGATTTCTTTAGCTTTTGGCAGTCTGTAAACAGATAGCTCGGATCTCCTGAGCACAAAAGCTCTTTCCCATTTTAGATCTGGTTTCCGCACCATTAGAGCCGTTAGGTCTGCCTACAGTGACGTCACATGCTTTTTCACACGTGAAGTGTAGTCTCCAGTGTTGGTGATTTGTAACAGTTAGAGGCAAAGCTGTCATTTTGTTCTTTAACCCCATTCAGTGGGACTAAGCGGGACGTCATATTCCCATTCGCAGATTGTTACGTTTGAAGGACAGCAGACTAGTCCTGTACAATGTGAACAAATGTTTTGGGCTGATTGTTTTTTTTAAATGATCGTGTAATCAGTTTATCTTGTGCTTAAATTTGCTGAATAACTTTGACGACGATTTCAGCATCGAAATAACTAAATGTGATCTATTATCGTACACTGCGCGTATGATGATAATGAATAGTCATTGTCCACGTTATTGCGCAGCTGTAATTTGCGTTGTTCGTTTTCTGACCCGTCCTCTGTTTCTCGTAGACGAGGTACTTTGAGAATCCTCAGGTGATCGCGGAGAACACAGTTCCTTCTCCAGAGATGGTGGGCATGATCACGTCTGTGCTGGTGAAGACCGCTCCTGAGCGGGAGGACAGTGAGACCCGCACGGTCAGTGCCTTTAGAGAATCAATTTCTTATCCCATAGTTTTTTATTGCGTGCGTGTTTTTCTCACGCATAAATACTTGAGACACAATGATGAGGGCGATGTGCTTTAGCCCAGAAAATGGTACTCGTGCGCATGTGTGTGTGTATGTGTGTGTGTGTGTGTGTGTGTGTGTGTGTGTCTAAAGTACCATCAGTCCTGGGCGCTGAAAGTAAAACTGATAAGATCTGAGTGTCTCCGCCGTTCCTCCTCTGCCACCGCAGCTCCATTTACAGATTACTTTACACTTGGTCGAGAATCTGACGCTTATGTGATGTCTGAGAGCTGTTTTTATCACTCAGCGTGTCTCATCGCTGGTGTCTTCCTTGCAGCCACTAGAGGGTGTCCTCCACCTGTGTTTGTCATGTTTCCTGTCAATTACAGGCGCATGGTCTTTAGTGCCTGCACCGAGACATATTGCATCATCTACAGCTGTTTGATAATCCATTAATGTCCTTTCAAATAGACACGATGATCATTATGCTGCACGCAAGGGGAAAAGCGCTTTCAATTAATTACTCCTCATGTCATATTTTATTAGTGACAGCTGGTGCACCATTGAGCAGCCAAGCTCTGTGTTGTTTGAGTGATGTCGTCCTGCAGGGCGTGTCTCATTTGTCTCCTCTCTGTGCTGCAGCATACCATCATTCCCCGGGGGTCGCTGTCTCTCAAGGTCCTGGCTGAACTGCCAATCATCGTGGTGCTCATGTATCAGGTGAAGAAGATGCATCACAAACGTGTACAGCCACAGAATTAAAGCGTATAAAGAAAGCTATCTCTCAGTATCCAGGGTGGAAGTTACCTGTATGTTAGTTGGTTCTGTCCGCTCTAATGACGCCTGAATGAATTTATTTATTTTTGCAGCTCTACAAACTAAACATTCACAATGTGGTGTCTGAGTTTGTGCCGCTGATCATGAACACCATCATGCTGCAAGTGTCTCCTCAAGCACGGTCAGTTTCTTCTTTTTAATCTTTTATAAGGCAATACTTGGAAATTCCAAACTGAACCCTGAAGTGTCATTGGAGAATATTAAAAGATTTCATATAGCAGGAATTTTTGTTTTTATGTTCAAAATCAAGGTCAGTAGAGTTACCAGAAATGGCCAGTGACGGGTAAAAGTTTTCCAAAAATAAACAAATAAATAAATAAATAAAAATTCTAAGAAAAACCACATATAAACTTACAGGAACATTTACTTAGGATGGGAGAAATCCATTGCTGTGTTCCAATATCAATACTTTCATGAGTACACTTACACATAGTGCACTGTTCACGCTTACTAAATGAACAGATTTCAGTATGTAAGTGTTGTTCCAAATCTCCTACTGCATGGTGCACTTACCGGAAATTACGATCACGACTGCTGCTGCGGCTTGTCGTGCCGGATCACCGTTAATGTATTGGAATTGGAACATGTGGTTCTAAGGCCTCACAGAGAGGCATGGAGAACCATTTTGGATGTCTGCTGAAGTTACTGAATATGGTTGTTTGCTCAATAAACGGTTAAGAACACACTATTGTAAAGTTTAGTGTTGTATATGGTAACCTGTTTTGCCCAGTGAACTTATTTTATCTTGATGTTTCCTATTGTGGCAGTTACTCGAGATGATAGGACTACTGTTTAACACATACAGCGCATTGCTGTAAATAATGTGTTCTATTTTGTAAAGACACAGTCACGTTTTGATCATCATAATATTTTCAGAACCGCGAAGCCAATTTTACACCAAAAAGCATTCATTTCTGTGCTCTCGTGCTATGTTTTAAAAAATATTATAAACCTGTATTGCTACTGTTCATCATCACAATGAGAATTTCACATCTGATCTCAGTGGCAGTTCACAAAGTTTTTTTTTTCATTAATGCCAAAGGCTATAGACTGAAATGTCACCCATGTGCTGATGAGATTATGGACATATGCTGCAAAATGTAGCACAAATAGGCATGAAACAATTCACCCAATTCACAATTTGATTTGCCTTATAGTATTGGGTTCACAGCTTGATTTTTCCACAATATTTTTCTTTTGGGGGAAACAAAAAAAAAAAGAAAATTATTTTATTACCTAAAAAGCACCATCTATTTTCCTATTCTTTATCAACTTAAATACCTTTCTATAAATAAATAAATAAACAAACACATGTATACTTTTGCTTCGTTTTCCTAATAGCAAATAGTAATTATTTGCAAATATTTTTAAATATTTTTTTTTAGAGTAAATCAAATACAATATTAGCCAAATATTCCTTTTCAGAAAAAAGAAAAAGTTACTCAACATTCTTTAAAAGTTCCAAAAGCTTACACATAAAACAACTACTGGTTTCTTGCTGAGGCTGTTTGTAATTGAGCACAAAAGCTCTTTCCCATTTTAGATCTGCTTTTTGTGCTTCAGCCTACAGTGATGTCACGTGCTTTCCCGCTATCGTGCTTTATTGCTCCCTTTGCTGTCTAAATAACTCAATTACAGCTCAGGAGAATGGTTTAGTTTTTATTTCCACTGATTTGAATCATCATAAATTTCTATTGCAGAATATGGATGCACGATTTATGGTTACATGCCTACGCATCAGTGTTGTATGTAGTAGATTTTCCAGCTTGAGCCGTGGCTGTCATGTAGAATAGTCTTCTGTCTTAAGAGCTTAGGTTTATTTTAAACAGTTGCTCTGTGAGCAGTCATTAGCATGACTGTTTGTTGGGCGTGGTTCTGCTTGAAGTTTGGTGTAAAATGGGTTTAAGAGGTGCTTCAGTGTTCTTAAATGCTAATGGAGTTTTCTGAGTGTTTTTAATTATTATTTGAAAATATCCCATTAATCAAGTTCAAGTGCATAGAATCAAATTACAAATAACGGTTGGTAAAAAAAACAAAAAAACTCGTGTTGTAAATGAGAACATCAGGTTGATCAAATTCTGATTTTGTGCCTATCTCTGGTTTTTACAGGCAACACAAACTGTATAATAAAGAGCTTTATGCAGATTTCATTGCTGCTCAAATCAAGACCCTGTCCTTTTTGGCCTACATCATCCGCATCTATCAGGTAGTCTGTTAAGTAGAGTTTGATCTCCTTTTAAAAAGTATTGACATTGACTTAATTCATCTGTAAGCTTCTCTTAGTGTGATTACTGAAGGGCTGTGTCTGTCTGTCTGTCTGTCTGTCTGTGTGTGTGTGTGTGTGTGTGTGTGTGTGCCCACTTGGTCAGGATCTTGTTGCGAAGTATTCTCAGCAGATGGTGAAAGGGATGCTGCAGCTGCTGTCTAACTGTCCTCCTGAGACCGCTCACTTGCGCAAAGAGTTGCTGATCGCCGCTAAGCACATCCTCACCACAGAACTGCGCAACCGTACGTCCCCCTCTCCATATACCCTAGTCGTCACACCCCCCCACGTTGCGACGGTACACGAACAAAGTGTACTGAAAATCTGAAATTGTGGTTAGATGTGACCTGGAAAATATTTACCACAATGTGGGTGTTTTCAAATGTCCTTCCTTTTGTGATGCTAATATTTTTTTTGTAAATTTATGCATGTCTGATATCCTGTGAAGAGTTTTTAATGAAGTACAAAATTGACAGAGCCACGTCGTGCTAGACTCCTGCAGTGATTTCTGTGAGCTTCAGTTCTCAATCAATAGCAGTTGAGAAGGCAACGTGATACACTCGGCTGAATCGTTAGTCCTGTAGAGAATAAATGAATCGCTGAGAAGCTCTGACTACAAAGACAGCATCGATGGCTCGTGGTTCAGGGGTTGTTTGCCCTTTCTGTAATGCTGAGAGGTTCGGCTGGTATCTGATAGCCTATTTATCTTGCAGAATTCATTCCGTGCATGGACAAGCTTTTCGATGAGTCCATCCTCATCGGCTCAGGCTACACTGCGAGGGAGACTCTGCGGTAAGAACACCCTTTGATGACCCCCTTTCTTGCATGCCTTGGACAAGTGTGAATCAATGTGACGCCAGTTAGCATGACTGCATCATTGTGTCCCATTAGAGATGCTGGCAGGTGTTGGCACGTTTGCTAACAGATCCCAGAGAGTGCTGAAATTTAGTGGGGTTGGTGACGGTACTGTGGCATCTTCATAATGCTTCTCGTGCTGCAGTCTCTGCCACTGTACTGACAAATCTGTGCAGAGGGGAAACGCAATGATCAGAAAATGTGAAAATGACTAGTTAATGATGCGTTGCTGATGTGCGAAAGCCCAGTGGTCTAAGGAGATCCAAGTACCTCTCTGTCTCTCTCTTCAAGCACCAGCCTATCAGCACCTCATGGGATAGAGGGTGGAGACCCTGTCCTGGCACTAGTCACTGGCCATCACTCAGTCACCAAGTGTCACACACCTGCCAGCATAGCTTTCCCTCAGACTCGGCACAGCCTTCAGCAGGCTAATCTGGCTCGGATTTGGGCCTGTCAGGGTGATTAGAGTTGTTTATTCTGGAGTGCGTTTTTGAAAACTTAGCCAGCCTGTCTCAAGTGTCTGTCTGCAAAGATCTGTCACTGTCAAACAAATTAACCAAAAAATTGGTTATTGGTTAAATTGGGGAAACTTTTGTGATTTGCTATTATTTTCTTATTCTACATACATGAACTTAATACAATGATTTGAATGTGTAGTTACAGTCCTTTTTTATTTCAGACCCCTGGCCTACAGCACGCTTGCAGACCTGGTACACCATGTCAGGCAGAACCTACCTTTAACAGACCTCTCACTGGCTGTTCAACTGTTCGCGAAGAACATTGACGATGAGTCCCTGCCCAGCAGCATTCAGACCATGTCCTGCAAACTGCTGCTCAACTTGGTGGACTGCATCCGATCCAAAAGTGAACAGGAGAACGGAAATGGCAGAGATATCCTCATGAGGATGCTGGAGGTTAGGCAGGATCTATACCAGGGCCAACAGCTGGTGGATTGGGGATGGGGCTGTAGTTCAGCGAGACTAGTTTTCTAAACCAGCCCAACATTTGGAAAAGAGCCTCTGTTGCAGTTTATGCATTTATGTAAATGATGAAGATGAAGGCAGCTCATTGGACCAGAGATTAGCTCCAGGGTTGGGGAGGGTTGGGGGTGGGTGGGTGCAATTATAGACTTGTAGTATGTTTCCTGTACTGATGTGTGGCTGCGTATAGCACCACTAGGAAACCCAATGTAATCACTGGAAACTCCGTTATTTACCACCATGAACTAATTATTAATGTTTAAGCATTAAACCGTAACTGTTGTCTCAGTCCTATTAGTTGCTTATCTTGACATTTGTAAGCCTGTTGATATTGATGAATATATAATGATGTTCGTTCTATATATTTGGACGTTCTCACCTTTTTAGATGAATATAGCTGAACTATAGTTGTCATCAAAGCAGCACTAAAAATGACTAAATTAGTAAGATGTCGAAGATTCAGTGCTGTTTTGGTTAAAATGGGAGTCCTATTCGTTCTCTGGTCTGACTGTGGTCCTTGTAACAAAGCATTTTCCCGTCTGTTTTCTATGCTCACTTTGCTCAAATCCCCTTTCTTTATAATGTCCACCAGGTATTTGTGTTAAAATTCCACACCATTGCACGGTATCAGCTCGTATCCATCTTCAAAAAGTGCAAGCCCCAATCAGAGATGGGCGTGGTGGATTCAGGGGCATTGCCTGGTGTCCCAGCCACCCCTACAGCCACCACACCAGCCTTACCACCGCCTGCCCCTCCCACTCCAGTCCCTCCGGCCCTGCCTTCTGCCACACCTTTTGACAGAGCTTCTGGGGAGAAAGAGGACAAGCAGACTTTCCAGGTGTCTGACTGCCGTAGCCTGGTGAAGACCCTGGTGTGTGGGGTGAAGACCATCACGTGGGGGATCACTTCCTGCAAAGCTCCAGGAGGTTCGAGCTTTTGACTACTGTAGTTTCCATCACAATTACCCTCACCTTAACAAGTACACAGCAAGCAGACATCTCTGTCTGTGATTGATCCTAGGTGTGGGTGTGTCCACAGTATAAGTTTCACAATGTGAATTTCTACAGCATTGTCGGTATCGAGTATTTATCTGTAACAGATTATTACAGTACAGTACGCCAACAGATTTATGGCTGATGGATGTTAAAATCTATATGCTTTATTTAGCAATTGTTTTATCTTCCTCCTATCGATTTTCATATAAGGGAAAGGCATTTGATTTTGTAGGCTTTTTAAACAGTGCCTGCTGTTTTGCCGGCATCACATAAGCAGTCCTCAGCAGAATTAAATATTTTGATGTACATCTTGTATCACGTTGTTTGATATATTAATATTTGATATTTTGCAATATTGCACATTTTTGCTGTTTACTGCAGAAGCCCAGTTTATTCCTAACAAGCAACTTCAACCCAAAGAGACTCAGATCTACATCAAGTTGGTCAAATATGCCATGCAGGCTTTGGATATTTACCAGGTATGACTAACCCCTGGTTACTGTACAGTCTTGGCTGTGATGAGACGTCTGTTAAACTGCTTTTGTGTACAGATGAATGCAGTTTTATCATGAGTAAAAAAAAAAAAAAAAAAAACGACGCAAGGGAAGAATGATAACGGCGTTTGATTAGTTTTCTGTGACTTATGAACTTATGACTGAGGCACAGTTGATGAAGTTCTACAGCTTATCACAGAGACGACCCCCCGCTTTTGGCTAGGTACAGATTGCCAGCAACGGGCAGACATACATCCGTGTGGCCAACTGTCAGACTGTCCGCATGAAGGAAGAGAAGGAGGTCCTGGAGCACTTCGCTGGAGTCTTTACCATGATGAACCCGCTCACTTTTAAAGAGATTTTCCAAACCACTGTGCCATACATGGTCGAGAGGATCTCAAAAAACTACGCGCTGCAGGTAAACATGCTTGCTTTGCATCTGGTAACCCTGCTATTTTCTTTGTTCGATAATTGTTATTATTATTATTATAACTACTACTAGTCTTAGGCTAACATCTCATCTCATGGTATTCTTAGACCATGCCTAGGCCTATTTGTCCTAGCATGAGGATATGGTTTTTGTTGCACTGCTGTAAGTCAGTCTGGATAATCCTGTGTTCACACTAGTCAAACTGACATGTACTTGTACATTGTCTATGAATGGTGTGATTTCCTTAGCAAGTGATAAAGTGAGAGAGTTTCCTGATTCTATGCAAATTAGGTGTTGCATGGTAAAGCTACAACTGTTAAACATTTGACTCAAATGGGTCCTCGGACCAAGCCTATGGCAATGTGTGGGCCAGCATTTTTTATTTATATATACAGAGGGGTGCAAAAAAATCTATATACAC
Source organism: Chrysichthys cranchii (assembly GCA_030068335.1). Taxonomy (NCBI): domain Eukaryota; kingdom Metazoa; phylum Chordata; class Actinopteri; order Siluriformes; family Claroteidae; genus Chrysichthys; species Chrysichthys cranchii. The sequence continues at coordinate 7,342,987 of JAQMCW010000006.1, forward strand.
TTCATCAGTATTTACATATGGCCATTTTTTTAAAATCCAGATTGAAATATGGTACCAGTTTGTAGAGACATGAGAGCAGTGTGTAGAGTTTGGAGAGACTTGTATATAGTTATACAGCCTTTATGCAGATATTTTTCATGTTGAAGGTTTTTTGGGCCCCTTTTTTTGTGTGTGTGTGTGTGTGTGTGTGTGTGTGTGTGTGTGTGTGTGTGTGTGTGTGTGTGTGTTTGTTGATATATGTATTTATGTGTGTATATAATTTATACACAAACACACTGGAACCTCTCGTCACGAACGC
>JAQMCW010000006.1:7355597-7368033 GCA_030068335.1 Chrysichthys cranchii
GTGTGTGTCTCCTATATGGTATATTTAACTGAAGTTTTTATCGTAACAACCAACGATTTATACAGGAAAAGTCATGATTAACAAGGTTGCCCAAACTTTCGCATCCCACTGTATATGTCTGGTTCTCAAAGATTCATTCATGGGTCACATTTCACAGCCTGAAACAATCGGGTAATAAAGGTGTACTTTTTCTTTGCATATTTTGTATTAGAATGAACAGAATAGTAGTATCATGAGTAAAATCAGCTTTTTATTAGTTTTAATAGTTGGCTAGGCAGATGAGTAGGTTCAACATCCAGAAAAATAAGAAGTATCCTCTACTTATGGGATTCGCAAAAGAAAACGTTTTGTTTGGTGTGCGCGTTTAAACCTAAAGGGGCTGGCTAACCCTTCTGAGAACCCAGTACGTCCTCAAATGTTTTTATTTGAAGAGTGTGACCGCTAGCTCCTAGTTCGTGCTGCAAATTGGTGTTCTTGAACCCTTTGAAACCCATCTTCAATGGAGCTTTGAATACAATACGCCTTATCTTTTCTTCCCTTTGAGGTCGAGACGGCCGAGGCCGGTTCGGTTCCATTACGTGCAACAATTTATTTGTTGAACGAATTTAAAATATATGTCTCCTTGACCAAATATCTTCCATTTCATGTTACAATGTAAGATCTGTGGCCTGGGATGTTGCCGGATTTGTTTTGAAATATTGCTATCCCCTAAAATGGCGACCCGCTTGAGCCCTTTTAATGCTCTCCCTGGTGAGGTGACTCACCCCGATGCTTATGAAAGCCTTGACCTGCTGCACCAGGCACAGCGGCTTGGCTGGGGTCTGACAATAGAACGACTTTCACTTGGTGCATTAATATGCCCAGATGACTATATTAAAAAAAATAAAACTAAGTAAGCAGGTTAAGATAATTTCTACTGGTATTAAATGTTAACCAGTAAATTAAATAATACATTTTTTGTTGAGGCACTGGTTCATTTTTCCTATTTTGGATATGCTGTCAGTATCACAGCTCCGTTTCCCAGCTGATGGTGTCATAAAAGCCACCTTAAATGAATTTGTCCTGTTTGTTTGTTTGTTTTTCACCCCAGTTTTTAGAGGGCGCCACCATCGAAGTGGACCAGATCCACACGCACATGCGGCCTCTGCTGATGATGCTGGGGGATTATCGCAGTCTGACTCTAAATGTGGTCAACAGACTTACCTCCGTCACAAGACTCTTCCCCAACTCCTTCAACGACAAGTTCTGTGACCAGATGATGGTGAGTTACTAGCAGAGAACACGGCAATTCAATGAATATAGCTCATCACCACATGTCATTCGAGCCGTCGTTTGTTTTGAAATGTCAAGACGGTCATATTACGTCTGTGTGACCTTTTCGGCTTTGTTTCTCCCAGCAACACTTGAGGAAATGGATGGAGGTGGTGGTGCTCACTCATAAAGGAGGCCAGCGCAGTGACGGCAGTGTAAGTGCGAGCGTGTTTCCTTTTGCTTGCGGTAGAGTTCGGCAGGGCTGAGTGAGCGTGTTATTGGGAATCAGTGCTGACTCTTGGTGTCTTTTCTGTGACCTTCAGATTTTTCCAAATGCAGACTTTCCTCCGAAAGATTTTTTTTTCTCTTTTTTTTTTTTCTGCTTTAGCTCAAGCCTCTGCAGTCAGCATCCTAGCACTGTTCTAGCAAGTGCTGTGCATAATGAGTGGTAGCACAGATCTGAGGTGTCTGCACTGTGTTCTGCCCCAGAACAGCTTGCTTAAATATGAGGTGCGAGTGGCCATATTACAATCAATGATTAATTAGGCGCCAGACTCCCAAGGGTCGGCTTGCTAACAAGCCTCCGAGCACAGGATCCTTGTTATCTGGTGGGGAGATAACCTTGTAGAGGAAAGAAAAGGTGAGAGGATGAAACCTCATAGATAACTGACATTCTTTGTGGCACTCTCTTTGCACCCACTTCCTCTAAACATATTGTAATTACATGCAAATTGGCCCTTTGTACCTGTAACTCCATGCTGATGTGGCGGGATCAGCCAGGGGCGGGGGCGGGGGCGGGACTCAGGATACCAAGCTGGGAGAAGTGAAATGGGGTGGACAGTGCTGTTGTTTTTGTAAATTTCTTTAACCTTGTCTTTTGAATGTGTCATGAGACAGTTTAGAACTTTTTATCACTCCAGTTTTTAGACCCAACCCAGTCTCTGCGTCAGTCTATGCTTCACGACCAGCCCACGCCACTCATTTGGTTGACACGTCACATTTTTCTTCATATCGCCGTTCTTTTTTGCGCCTCAGCCACTTCTCCATCATTAATGTTCTTCACTGCTGTCCTGTCATTCACTGCTTTGCTGATTGTGTGTCCGTTATTCTCTTGTTCTGGAGCAGCCTGCCATGGAGGGTGTGGAGGTGAGATGGTGCTGTGTTAGGAGGCGTTCTGCCTGTGCTCGTGCTTTTTTCTTCTTCTTTTTTCCTCTCTGTGCTGATGGAGTGCTCTGTAACCGTGCCTCTGTGTCTGTGGTGTTGTGTTTGATTTCTGAGTATCACCTACGTCCTATGCTGTTTCCTTGCAAGCCTAGACTTAGTCATTGTTGAGTGATGTATTCAGACAGCCGATTGGTGGTAGGTAGTCTGTATTTATGAAAAATATCCTAGTTTAGCACATATATATTTAGTTTTAAATTTTCACATTTTTAAAACTGGCCATCTGTTAAGGTGCTTTAAAGTACAAGGTTTTTGAAAACCAAGCACAAGGATTCCTGGAGAAACGGCCCTTTTCTTTCACTAGTGTTTACCCACTGCTCTAACTCGGCAAGCAGCAAGCGTCTCTTGTGTAGCTCTAAAACAAACCAAATTACTGAACTGTCCTCACAGTCCAGTCTAGCGATCTTAATTTAGAAACATCGGAAATATTTTTAACTCAATCGTCCATCTGAACTATATCTGACGTTATAATGTAAAACCTTCCGTTTTGTTCCTGAGGATTTCCCTCCAGTGTTTCTCACTGTGCAAGTCTGTACCAAGGGTCAACTTGTTTGTGCACAAATTCCTAACCGGACGATGCTTCTTGTTCTCTTTTGTTCCAGGAGATGAAGATCTGCTCAGCCATCATAAACCTCTTTCACCTGATCCCAGCTGCTCCTCAAACTCTGGTCAAACCCCTGCTGGAGGTCGTGATGAAGACTGAGCGAGCCATGCTTATTGAGGTACAGGGTTTTTTTGTTTGTTTGTTTGTTTTATGTTTTTTAATCCAGCCTGAGCTTCATGAATATTCTATATACAGGGGGTACTCGATTTACGGCGGAGTTCCATTCCTACGGGTTGACATAAACACCACTTTCACCGTTAGTCGGAACTCACACACTGTACAACAGTGTAAAATGTTAAACCAGCCTAATGCAGCACCTGGATCTCCAACTAGGTAACGAAAAGAAAAGCAATCGCGCTGATTGGCTGCCGTGGCGAAGGACTCGGTTATGATTGGTCTGTATGTTTGTGCTCAGGGTTTGTATGAACTCTGTGGGGTTTGGTTGAGAGGTCGATCCTGAGCGCCGCATTCATTAAATTATCAACGGTGAATGTAAACAAAGCCTCTTTCTAAGACTTTTTAAGAAATTTATGGGAGATGGCGACCGACGTAACCACGAAAACGCCGTAGGTCGATGACGCCGTAACCTGAGGGCTCCCCGTATATTTAAAAAATGTCAAATCAGTGCTTTATCGATGTTGTTTTGTCATATTGCGCAATATACATGAACTTTTCTGTGTGTCTCCATTAAGGCGGGCAGTCCTTTCCGAGAGCCGCTCATCAAGTTCCTGACACGTCATCCCTCCCAGACAGTGGAACTGTTCATGATGGAGGCCACGCTGAATGACCCACAGTGGAGCCGCATGTTCATGGTAAACCCTTTTGAGTGTTCTGGTTACAAGTGTGTATTCATTTGATGAGCGGCATATGATTGAATAGTTTAACCTCCTATTTCAGAGTTTCCTGAAGCACAAAGATGCCAAGCCCCTCCGAGATGTGCTAGCCTCAAACCCGAGCCGTTTTGTCCCCCTGCTAGTGCCTGCAGGTACTCCAGGCACAGTGCGGCCCGGCTCACCTTCCACCAACACGACTCGCCTAGACCTGCAGTTCCAGGCCATTAAGGTGAACGAACAAAAGTCTTGGGTCATTATGCTTGTCATTCCACATTAATGACAGAGTGACATCTCACTACAGGACTGCAGTGTAACTATTTCTCTTCTGTCTTAGATCATCAGCATCATAGTAAAGAATGATGAAGGCTGGCTGGCCGGCCAGCACTCATTGGTCAGCCAGCTAAGGCGTGTCTGGGTGAGCGAGACCTTCCAGGAGCGCCACCGAAAAGACAACATGGCTGCCACTAACTGGAAGGAGCCTAAATTGCTGGCCTACTGCCTGCTCAGCTATTGCAAGTACGACCAAGACGTTTCCTAATGTTCTGCAATCACATGACTGTGCAAAAATCCCTATGATTATATTAAAGGAATTTTTTATGGGTTGTTGACCGAGTGGGTGGTTGTTGTTTTACCAGACGTAACTACTCTGAGATCGAGCTGCTGTTCCAGCTGCTCCGAGCCTTCACTGGTCGCTTCTTGTGCAACATGACCTTCCTAAAGGAGTACATGGAGGACGAGATTCCAAAGAACTACAGCATCGCACACAAACGAGCGCTCTTCTTCCGCTTCGTCGAATTCAACGACCCGCAGTTCAATGACGAGCTCAAAGCCAAGGTGAGACACCTCTTGGTGATGTGTAAATAAGCCAGGAAGGCGGTTAGTTAAGTGTAATACTGAAGTGAATTTCCAAGGCTTGGGAATTGAACCCTGTCAAATCACCAGACAAGAAACTCTCCAAGGTATTTAGAGTGCCTTTACTACATAGGGAAATTGTGATCTGGCTTAACTTTGCTGTGACCCTTTTCCTCTATTAGCTGGGACTTATTTCGGGGGTGGGGGCGTGACTGATTTTATAACATGGCTCAGCAGTCCTGTGCACAACAAACACTTGCTGTATACCTAATTAGAGGCGAAAGGGCTGAGGCACGAGATCGGATCTTGCCCCCGTCATGCCAACTGAGCGCTGGGAGCATAATCCTGTCTGTGAGAGGCCCTGCTAAATATGCAAGGAGGAAGCTTTTATCACAGACAAGCTCAGCTTCACACCGGCAGCTCTCTGAAGAGCACTAGTGAACATTTCTGTGCTGGTTACACAACTTTATAAAAATCAGATCCAGTGAGGTACGGGTGCTGTCTGAAGTAGAGGCTACGGTTAGACGAGGTTTGCTTAACCTTGGTGTTATGGTTTGACGAGCAGATTTAAATAATCAATAAATGGTGTCCTAGTGGCTCATTTCAGTGTGTAAATATCTGCTGCAGGTTTTTTTTTTTTTTTTTTTTTTTAAATGATGGAGCCCTTCAGTATTGACATTTGTCAATGTCCGTTGATGAATTTTCCTTTTGCTATCAAACAGTCTTATTTCCCTGATTTTCAGTAGTTTAGCCATCACGGCACTCCTACGGCTCTGCCTATCGTAACCGTTTTTCACTTCCTGCCAGTACGCATTCGAGTCACTGCTCCTTAAAAGTGTAAGCAGAGAGTAGACAGAGCACCACGTTTTAACACAATGCTTGTTTTGAGTGGAATTCTCTGTGGGTTTTGTGCTGGATGTGTAGGTAGGGTGTCTGTGTTTAGGGGCTGTGTGCTGCCATAATAGATAGTGTGTAATGGAGTCTGCGTTGCTCCATCACTCATGCTAACGGCGTAGGGGCTCATTAGGGCGGGGGATAATGAAGGCACACCTGCAGCCCTGCGGCCTGCCTGATACCAGCACCGTACGTGCCATCATTTATTTTACACACACGCTAACGCAACAAAAACATACACGCGCAGCAGCTACTATCAAACAACACCACGCAGCCATCCGACACAGCCGGTTTTTGTCTCACCTGCAGAGACAGACAAAGCCGAGTTTGCCCACCGGTCTGAAATGCCCAGGGGGACGAACAGACATGATTATTGATCACTTTCTCTAATGGGATGTGTCTCAGCTCAAGTGGTGCTGCCAGATGCTTTTATGTAAAGGCTTAATAAGAGAGTTGAGAGAGAGTCCAGCAACTCGAGGGTTTAGACATGACTGTGTTTTCAGAATGTAGCATTTATTTACTGAAAGTTCTGTGTGTTTGTTGACTGCTATGTTTAGGGTCGATATTGGAATTTCGAGAGCTGTGAAAAATAGCTTGTCTAAGTGACTATTTTAATGGAATTAAGAAAAGGGAATAAAAGTAAAATAAATATTTTTATTTAATAATCAGACATTTTATATAAGCATAAAAATGTTCAACGTAAATTATTTTGAACGACAGGTTTTCCAGCTGAATAATGATTAATTGATGTGCAGTGTGTTCCATATAGCTCCAACACCGTTGCAGTGTCTTTGTTCAAAATAATGATTAAACTGCTTTTTCTTTGTTTGGTGTTTAGTGATTTTGTCTTTACTTACACCAGTGGTTCTTAAACTTTTTTGGGCGCGACCCAAATTCAGGTCCAGTGGGTATGTCGCGACCTAACGCTGTTAAATTTTGCCGACCGGGGGGGGTTTGGCATAAAAATGTTGCGGGCAGGGAATGTTTTTTTTCTCTAAGAAAAATGATTTATTTTTTTTTATTTTTTTGGTCATGCCCGTCGCGACCCATACTTTAAGAACCCCTGACTTGCACCAATGGTTCTCATCCCTTTTATGACTGGTTGTGACTCCCTGAAAATAGGTTGGATTTCGCAAGTTTCTATCTTTCTGGAATACCCCTAAATCTTTACCTTGTGTGCAAAGGACAGAACTGAACTGGAAACACTGGCTGTGAAACCCAGTACTGTTATAAACATGGCACATAGCTACCTCTGCTGCCAGTTCTATCGTGCTCATAATTTTATCTTGCACGACGGCTACCAAACATACAGAAGAGCATGGTCTTGCCGAGCAGAACTAAACCAAACGGCTATCTAGAATTTACTGAGGGTGTTTTTTTGTTGTTGTTGTTGTTGTCTTCTCTATTAACTGGCTTTGCACAACCCTGCTTCCATGAAAAATGGTAGCAGGGTGTAGCGCGAATTAAGGAAAAGCCCATTACATTTTGGATTGGATCCGAGTCATGAGGCAAATCCACAAATTTAGTATCTCTTTGTATAATGTCCCAAGGTATGATGGCATTTGGACTTGGTGAAAGTCTGAACTCAGCAGTGCCGTATATCTTAAAATGCAGCAGATGGCAGTAAAATTCAGTAGTGACAAAACATAGCCAATGTAGAAATATGATTACTCCATAGGAAAAATATCCCGACCTGTAACATGGTTGCTGATGGAGATTTGCATAACATATAATCAGCTGTTGTCCTTGGTGAAGGTCTGTGCTCTCAGAGTGCCTTTCTAGTTATATATACAAAGCTGTGCAAATAATTTTTTGTGCTTTTGAAGATTTCCAAATGAACTTTCCTTTCATTTTCACCACCAGCTTGTCTGTTTTCATGTTTTTAGCCTAGGTTATTATAACTTGGAAATTTCTAAAAGTCAAACCCTTGCTAATAGGCTGCACCTTCAAGGAATGAGCTACAGTAAGATTTGTTTTATTTTTCTCACTTTGTTTCTTTCTATCTAATGTCCCTTTTGTACACTTACACACGTTACATTTTCCTGCATTTATCATTCTCCTTCCTGGAATGTGAGCAAGAGAGCCAGAGGGGAACACAAACAGGCTAACGACATTATTGTAATGTGCTCTCATGTCACTGTGATTAATATCGCAGAGCTGGAGAATGAACTGCCACCCATGACTCAAAATCAGAGCTGCCACCCAAGAGCAGAAGTTCTGTGAAAGCAATCAGCTGTAGCACGCTATTGACAGCCTGATCACTCCTGCAGCCTGGGTTTAGAATTCATTGCATCATTGCCTGTCCATAGTGTTGTTGGTCTGTATTGTTTATTTGTGTTACTGTGACTTTGCCCCCCCTCAGGTTTTGCAGCACATCCTACACCCAGCCTTTCTGTACAGCTTTGAGAAAGGGGAAGGTGAGCAACTCCTGGGCCCCCCCAACCCTGAGGGTGACAACCCTGAGAGCATCACCAGCGTTTTCATCACCAAGGTAATGCTGTAGGCTTCCACACCGAGCTGTCATTCACTCCTGCCTGGGGGCTGATATTAGTCTGAGAGGAATATCACAACCTCGGTAAAGGTCATAGTGTTTGTGGTGTTAGGAATCCGATTATAGCCAAGACAGAATGCTGTCAGATAATGGCCTCCATTTGTTTCACGCTCAAATTGATTATCTCTTCCCCAGTCTGGCATTAACCGTGGCAAAGAGCCTGGCCTATCAGTTACTCTCTTAGCCCGAGCCACCTCCAATCTCTGTATTTACGCGCTATAGTAGCATTTTTAGAAGGGTGAGATGCTGTTTATAAGTTTGTTTCCTTTAACTGGGGGGCAGGTGCTGGACCCAGAGAAGCAATCTGACCTCCTGGACTCGCTGAGGATCAACCTGCTGCAGTTCTCCACACTGCTAGTGGAACACGCGCCCCACCACATTCACGACAACAACAAGAGCAGGAACAGCAAACTGAGGCGCCTCATGACCTTCGCCTGGCCCTGTCTACTACCCAAAGCCTGCGTGGACCCTGCCTGCAAGTACAGCGGCCATCTGCTCCTGGCCCACATCATCGCCAAATTTGCTATTCATAAGAAGATTGTTCTGCAGGTTAGAAATTTAGGAGTGGACAGAGCAGTCAGAGAACATAGATGTCCCCTATGCTCCGGTTTCCTTCCATAACTGTATGTAGTTTAGAAACGCACAAGGTTGCCGAGCCATTAGAAAGATTCTGTTATACTCTCTTGTACACTTGTTATCCGGCCCCGAATCCCCATGTCTGTTCTGTTTTCAGGTGTTCCACAGTCTGTTGAAAGCTCACACTATGGAGGCTCGTGCCATTGTGCGGCAGGCCATGGCCATCCTCACGCCAGCTGTACCTGCCCGCATGGAGGATGGGCATCAGATGCTCACTCACTGGACCCGCAAGATCATCGTGGAGGAGGGCCACACTGTGCCGCAGCTGGTCCATATACTGCACCTTATTGTGCAGCACTTCAGGGTACGAGTCAGCCTCCACATGCACAGCTCACATTGTAGACCAAGAATAGAAATACAATTTATAAGGTTAAACAGAAACGGACAGTCCGTTTGTTCTTGCTCTTGACACCGTCCTTGTTTGTGGTCAGGTTTACTACCCTGTGAGACATCACCTCGTACAGCACATGATCAGCGCCATGCAGCGACTCGGCTTCACCCCAAGTGTCACTATCGAGCAGAGGAAGCTGGCAGTGGACCTGGCTGAGGTGGTCATCAAATGGGAGCTTCAGCGGATCAAAGATCAGCAGGTTAATTTTTAGATTAATATAACTCAGAAGCCACAACAACCCTTTGAATTTCCTTCAGAGACCAAACCCTTCTTCTAAATTACTTTTCGGTGGCAGCCGGAGTCGGAAGCAGACGCAGCTGCTGGTGGCGAGGGCACAAGCTCGGGTGCACTGAAGCGCGGAGCATCTGTGGACTCTGCTCAGGATGTCAAGAGGTTCCGCACAGCAACCGGTGCAGTGGGCACGGTGAGGAAATCTTAAACCCAGTGTTTGTTCGATGTGTCACAACTGCAGTCCTGTCTGTCTCTGTCTCTTTCTGTATCTGTTTAAATGATTCGAAGTGCCACGTTTGAACACAAAGTGTCGTCTTTCTCTCATCAGGTGTTTGGCCGCAGTCAGTCAATTCCTGGCACGGAGGCGCTGCTCACCAAACCTGTCGAGAAGCAGCACACCGACACCGTGGTCAACTTCCTCATCCGCATTGCCTGCCAGGTATATAAGCCACCTTGTTCAATCCTCTTGTTGTCAATAGAAGGAACACACTCGGGTAACTTGACATAAAAGAGATCATTTTCTTGTGAGCTGATCTTCATAAGTGGCATTTTAGCATTTTGTATTCTACAGAATGTCACTTATCTTTTGTTCCAAGGTGAACGACAGCACTAGTGTGGCAGGCTCCCCCGGTGAACTGCTCTCCCGCCGATGTGTGAATTTGATGAAGATGGCCCTCCGGCCAGACATGTGGCCCCGTGCTGAGCTCAAACTGCAGTGGTTCGACAAGCTGCTCATGACTGTGGTGAGTATTTGAAAACAATTAAACCTGGCTTTAGGTCATTAGAGATTTATCGAAATGTATTTCATTTAAGTTCGATCTCACACCAGGTGGCTCAGCTGTGTTTCTGGACTTGTTTAAATATTTTGCTCTTTAGATATCTTTCTGCTCTCTTTGTCTTAATAGAGCCATTCTCTTTGTCCTCATCCTGTCCCATTCCTCCTCATTCTTTCCATCGCCTTTCCAAAAGCAGTTTTGATGTGAGCCAAATCGATATCCTCTGGCTTATGACTGATTTCTCACTCTCTGGAGCTCAGCACTGTGACTAATTCTGTTGTCATCTAGGAGACTGGGTCTCAATTAGGCAGCCTATCCACTTTTTCAGGGTGTGTTCTGTTTTCCTCGCTCCCTCTTGCTCACTCCTTTTTTGTTTTTTGGTTTTTTGTTCCACCTTTTTGGCACTAGCTTTCTCACTCATACCTCTCTTTCCTTCGTTTCCTCCCTCTCTCTGTCGCTGGAGCAGCCTTCCTGTCTCCCTGACACACCACACTATTGATTCTTTTCAGGACCGGACACATGTGCCCTTCTCCAGGCTTGTGTGTTTGACTGAAATGCACAAATGGGACCTTATTCCCCAGGCTGCAATAAAATGACAGTGCAGTCTGTTTGGTCCTTGTGTAATTGTAGACTCCTGGAGTTTGACATTTGCCCATCTTGAATACCAGGAACCATCTTGTTTTTCTCACTTTAAACAGTTAGTGGGTGTTAACCAGATTCCTGGTTTGTTTTGGAGAATCATGTATTTACATGCGCAGTCACTGACATTTTTGGACCCAATATGAAGAGTCAATCAGGTAAAGACTTGTGGTTGAAATTTGTTTCTAAGACAAATGCAAACAGTGACGTTAATGCCCATGTATCAACATTAACATTGTTAACGACATTATTATCCTTAAATAGCAAAAATGAAGAAATTCCTTCTCTGAGCAGGTGTGTTCGTTGATGTATGTCCCAACTGTAAAGTGGTATGTGTAGCTATTGTTGTGCTTCTTTCAAGCCACCTAGTCTTGTTTTAACAAACCTGTTTCCTGGATTCATCCCTGCTGCTATTTCTTGTGCCCTTATACAGACAAGTCTTAGCAAGGTTATCAGTATGTCTTAGCCTTGCCCCATGGAAGACAGCCCTCCATTATTTCTCTTACAAAGACACTAGTTGTTATGGGTTGCTCTGGGTCTCAAAAGGGAGAAGACTCCCTGCCCGGCCCTATTATTCTCAGAAATGAAGTGCACCACAAATCGGATTTCTATCATTTCATTGAGCTGCCTTGTCTGTGATTAAGGGACATACAGCTAGGTTGGGCAGCTCCACTACACATTTACCACATTTGTGTGTTTCCTGGGGACACATCTGAGCCTTGTGCTGGCCTCTTTTTTTTTTTTTTTCCTGAGTCAGTCCCAGTTTGAACTTAATGTGATGAGCATTCAGTCTTTAAGAGCAATGTCGCAGGTTTGTTGTCTGATCGTGATCTCGTGCTAAAAAGCTGTCCACTTTCCGTTAATCTCAGATCATGTGCTTCTTTTTGTCTCGTATAGGAGCAGCCCAACCAGGCCAACTTCTCAAACATCTGCACAGGGCTGGAGATCCTGAGTTTCCTGCTGACTGTGCTGCAGTCTCCAGCCATCCTGGCCCACTTCAAGCCTCTGCAGCGAGGCATTGCAGCCTGCATGACCTGCGGCAACACTAAAGTCCTCCGAGCTGTGCACACTCTGCTCTCCAGACTCATGAGCATCTTCCCCACTGAGCCCAGTGAGTTCAGTTCACAAATGACCATGAAGGGAACTATAACTATGCTGTTCCATTTCCAATAACATAGATTCCTGTACTATGATTTGTATGCTGGTCAGGATCGTTTAAGCATCACATAACATGCTACATCACACAGAAAAACACACACACGGCAAAGGGAAAAAAGCAGGTAAACATAAACATTTTCTGATAAAGAGGCATGTTGGTTTTCAGTTAGTGGCTATGCAACTAATGGAACAACTGATACATCTGACATTATATATAACTCTTTATGATAAGCTTACATGTTTGTGAATTTACTACAGCAGGAGTATGTGATTGCTGTCAGTATACTTCCTGTTTAAGTAGGTGGTTCCTGGCCACAGTTTTTATATATATATATATATATATATATATACAGGTCCTTCTCAAAAAATTAGCATATTGTGATAAAGTTCATTATTTTC
>JAQMCW010000006.1:7368133-7386123 GCA_030068335.1 Chrysichthys cranchii
AAATATACACACACCTCTGCAAAAGACCCATGATCAGCCATGTTGTTGCTTTCTACCACCATGTGAGTTGTGCTGTATTTCAGTACACCTGCTGAATTTGTGTTCCCTTGTTACCAAGGTACCATGTGAGCTAAGCAGGGACCAGCAGCCGGAGCTAAAAATAGTGCAGACCATCAATTGTTCAAACACAGTCTCATAGACATCCTGATTAATGGCTCTGGCTGGAATTGCTTTTATCCCAGCGATGACATGGACCACCATTAACAAACTCGCTGTGTCTTGTGCTGAAGAGTTCACTTCAAGTGCGTTTTAGAGTGAATCGAATGAGAGATGCCTTTTTTTGTTTAAAAATTCTTTTAAAATTTTGAGTAGTCCATCACTTCTTGTGCCCATGAAGACACGAAACAGATAACCTGCAGAGAAACCATCATGGCTAGAGTTATGTGATGAGAAGTACATGTGAACAAAGCCTGATATAAACGGTCTTGGACTCACAAGGCACACTGTACACTGAAAGTGTGCTTTTAGCGACAAAGCTTGAGTGTACTTGAGATGAACTGGTATAAATTTGTTTCGACATGCAGATGGGTAACAAAATACAAGAAAACGTTTAGCTCAGTTCTGCTGTGGAGGGTATGTTACTGGCATGATTTAGGTCACAAGTTACACAGTTCTTCTGATATGTCACCTTTATTCTATGATGAACCATTTCTGACAGTGTCCCCATCCACAGGACATGAGGGCTCACTGAATGATTTGATGAGAATGGAAAATAATGTAAACCACATACTGGGGCCATCACAATCATCGGCTCTCAGTCCAGGTGTCTATCTATGTGCCATTTTGGAGTGTATCTGTCATTTTAACAAGTTCCTTGTTGTATTTTTTTCTTTCTAGTAGCTAAAATTTTCTATTCCTTTCTGTTCTCAGGTACCTCTTCAGTGGCCTCTAAATATGAGGAGCTGGAGTGTTTGTATGCAGCTGTAGGGAAAGTCATTTACGAGGGTCTTACCAATTATGAGAAGGCCACCAGCGCCAATCCCACTCAGCTGTTTGGTAAGAGGTGTCTCTCAAGACCACTTTAATGTCAGCAGTGTCAATAATTAAAAGATTTTGCCTATCCTCTCACAGGAAATGCTTTTGAAGCCGATTTCTCAAATTCCATAAAGCAGGAGGTTTCTTAATAACCACAAACACTCAATAGGTGATAAAACACGATTGGATTACATCCTATAGTCAGTGGCATTTGATCCAGGCCTGAAATGGCCCTGCTGGTCAATAAATACCTCCTGATTCCGCCCTGCTGGAGGCATACAGTTGCACATGCACCACTGATATGATGTATGTGTCTCGCCCAGGGTGACTTTTTACATTTGTCTCTGCTCCCCAGAGTCCCAGCCCCCAAAAAAGCATTACTCATCATCTCCGCCCCCCACCTCAGCTGCTATCTCAGTCAGATTTCTTTAAAATGACCTTGTAATTCAATGAGTGCGAGACAGAAGCTGCTTTCGAAGTTGTTGGCATCCCCACTAAATGGCCCTGTGCTAGTGCAATAGAGAGCCCCCTTATCCAGAGAGCGGATCTTAACTGTCATCTCACGCTCTTTTTCTCTCCGGGTCTTCCTCCTCCTCCTCCTCCTCCTCCTGAATACAGGAACTCTGATGATCCTGAAGTCAGCCTGTAGCTACAACTCCAGCTACATCGACCGTCTCATTTCGGTCTTCATGCGCTCTCTTCAGAAGATGGTACGTGAGCACCTGAGCCCACAGACCAACCCTGGAGCTACAGAAACCAGTGCAGGTAAGTAACCTAAATCCTCCCAGGCCGAGTCACTATTGTTGGCTGTTAAAGGACTCCAGATCACCTGCACAATGCTGAATTAATTCTTATGAGCTACTGTCTTAGAGCTGCAGCATTAAGGTGAAATGATGTAGCTTGCCAAGGCCAAATTAAATGAAAATGTGCTTTGAGTGCTGGCCTCTTTCTGTCAACATGCCACCTGCAGGTGCTTGTTCCTGCTCTTGTGTCTCTCACACACACGCGCACACACACATATGACCGTCCTCATTCCTATGATTAGTCCCCTTCGTCCCTGTTTTGTTCTGAAGCCATGACTCTGTATTGGACAGAGAAACAATTCTTTTCCTTTGTCCCAGAGCTGGCTGTAGTATAACTAGCCTTTATGCGGTTTAGTTAGTCCTAGGAAAAGTCTGATGGTCACATCTGTTTGGTATGTGCAATTACCATGGCTTAGTCTTGTATGCTCTTTGCTGATTTGAGTTAGAATCAGCTATAGATATGAGTAAGTGACTGGGCTCAAGTCAAATAAGTCATGATCTTTACCTTTAGAGTATGTGAGCATATCCTGTGTTGTCTGCATTTGACCACTGGGTGCTGCAGAAGGACCAATGTAACCATAGCTGCCGGGGAGCACTAATTTCTCTGAACTGAGAAACAGCTGCTAGAAAATTCCTCACCTTGGCCAATGGCTTAACCACTCTAGTCCGACCTCTCTGCTCATACCCTCCAAAAGCTATATACCAGACATGGACAGTGTACTTCAGGACTAACCTACACAGGCTTGTGCAGACTTGCACAAGCGCTTTTAGCTGTCACTCATCATCACTCCTGAGCTTCACCAAGGCAGTTGTGCCAAAGCCCCGTTCACACAGCATGAGTCCGTGCAGAGCTTCAAATCAGCAATCTGTAGCTAGCCCAATCCTCTTCTCCCCACTGCTACAGCTGATCAGCACTCACACTTGAGCGCTCGCAAATCAACCAGAGAGGGCATTCAGATTCTAGCTTTCCTTAGCTCCAGTTCTCTATGCTAAAATCAAGTCTTTCTGGTGGCAGGATGTAAAGGATGTCTTTTTCATCTTTTGAGAGTTTGAGTCTGGCTGATTTTGTCAAGCTGGGAGTGAAATTTGAATTTGAAATGAACCTCTATGTAGAACGGGGCCATGCCTTGACTTTTATAAAAATATGCTTGTGCCGAATATATGCTATAGTCCTACAGATAATTCAATGACTTTTTAACCTCAGATGGCCTCTACTGATGTATAATTGTCTGTGTGTCAGTCACGAGTGAGCTGGTCATGCTGAGTCTGGACCTGGTGAAGACCAGACTGTCTGTGATGAACATGGAGATGAGGAAGAACTTCATTCAGGTCATTCTCACCTCCCTGATCGAGAAATCGCCCGACCCTAAGGTCCTCCGTGCTGTGGTGAAGATTGTGGAGGAGTGGGTGAAGAACAATTCTCCGATGGCATCCAACCAGGTAGACATTTTAAAATCAGATGCCTGGGTTATATTGAAAATGAGGCATAAGCATTGAGATGCAACCATGGGATGCTGTCAGCTCATACATTACATACATAGATTGTCTATGCCAGCATATTCAGTACTTCTGTGGCACCCCCTCATAGCTTTGTTCAGTGTGCAGCATGCCCTGGATGGCACTACCCAGGTGTTCTCTCAGTTAGCCTGAGGCAACAGAGCGGACACGGAGAGAAAGGGGCTGAGTGAAGGTGCTGCGCACAGCCCACCTGATAAATTTGAGATAAATGGACTGTATCAATCTGTTCACCCTGCGCTTGCGTCCTCTTCCCTCTGTTTCTGGCCTTTTTTTTTTTTTTTTAAACTCCCTGTACCTCTGTCCTTCTTACTCATCTCTCTTTCTTTTGGCCCAGATGCCTAATCTCCGAGAGAAGTCCATTCTGCTGGTGAAAATGATGACCTACATTGAGAAGCGCTTTCCTGATGACCTTGAATTAAATGCCCAGTTTCTGGACCTCGTTAATTACGTCTACAGGTAATTGCTCCAATTAATCATGGGTTCTGTGGCTGCACTGCCCTGTCCATCTATTGCCATGGTGACAAGGCCACAGCTGATTCATGGGGTGCAGGGCAGTTTGGATGGCTGAAGGGCTTGAGCAGGCCTTGGTGTTTAAGAGCCAGGTGGCATGAAAGGGTCCTGGTGCCCACCCTTAGTCAACAATGGGACTTAAGCCCTCGCCTGTGGTTTCTGCTGTGTTTAGGATTCTTAAAGAATCAATCTCTCTCTCTCTCTCTCTCTCTCTCTCTCTCTCTGTCTTTTTCTTTCTTTCTTTCTGTGTGTTTTTTTCTTATCTCAAGCTGTAAGTGACCGGTTCAAAACATATGAATTCTCTGAACCTTCGACTGTTTAACATTCTTCAGGGATGAGAGCTTGTCAGGAAGTGATATCACATCGAAGCTGGAGCCGGCCTTCCTGTCGGGGCTACGTTGTGCTCAACCACTGATCAGAGCCAAGTTCTTTGAGGTGTTTGATGCCTCAATGAAGCGGCGCGTCTACGAGAGACTACTTTACATCTGCTGTTCCCAGAACTGGGAAGCCATGGGCAGTCACTTTTGGATCAAACAGTGCATTGAGGTACAGAGCAAGCACATACACTGAAACACATGTACTTAAAGCAGTGGCTTCTCAATCCTCCTTCTGGAGTACTATAGTACTTCACTTGTGGGGACCTCTAACTCAGCCAGTGAAATCTGGGTCAGGTTAATTATCTGATTTGTTGAATCAGGTGAGTTGGGAGCAGAGAGAAAACATCAAAATATGCAGGGATGGCAGGATGGAGAAACGCTTCCCTAAAGGAGTATTCCAACAGCAGTGTATCTAATCTAAATACTGTATCTGTACTGCATAGATGTTACCATGAAAGAATTAAACAGGTTTGCTCATACAGACAAAACTTCAACCCATGGTCAGTTGTTGAAACTTACAAGATGCTACTATATTGCTCAGATTCCAAACTACTAAAAGAGTATTTGCTCTATAGTAGTGATATAAGACAGGAAAAAATGGGGGGGAAACTATTGGTTTTGTTTTATTAATTTTTTTCATATTTGAACCAGAACTATCATTCCAGTGTTGAAACAATACAGTATATAAATTAATTCCAGATATTTCTTTTACCAAACGTTTTGTTGTATCCATTCAAGCGCCAAATACCATATTCTTTGCTTTGCTTTCTGAAGTAATAGATGAATTCTAAAGAGACAGGAATTGATGAGTGTCCTCCAAAGAGTGTTTCACACAAATAATTATTGACTGTCCTAACAACTGTTTTTAGACTAGCAGATATCAAGTAAAGAGGTCTTGCATTCACTCTGCAGTAGAGTAAAAGGTGCGATTAATTGTTCCTTTGCAGCAAACAAATACTGATAAAATGCGTTGTGGGTCGTCCCCCCAACAGGTTTTCAGAACGCTAGGAAGACACTTCAGAAACCTAACCTGAGTACCACAGTATTGAGAGATCTGTACTTTCTCTTTAACTTTTAGTTTAATCTTCTGCAAAAGGCTTTCAGAGTGTTAAGTGATTGCCAGCAGTCTCTCATTTCTGGCTTCGAGTCTAGCAGAGTGGGCTGTGGGCTTGTACGTTAAAAAATTCCTCATCTCTGCAACAATCAGTGCGGCCTGCTTGCTTGTGAATTATTAATGTTGCCCTACACAAGCTAGTGGCATGTACTGATTCATCCTGCTGTGCTGGAGCGGAACTACGTTCCGGCATTCGTGCCCTTTAGGCCTACCTCTGTCAGCGCAGAAATGTTGCAGTAGTGTGCAGCAGATCAGAAGTTAGCCCTATGTTGTACTGCTCTCAATAAGCATGGCCAGGGTGCAGACCTAAATGGGGATGGATTGCTCCCCACCCAGAGGAGGGAGCAACAGTTATAATGGAGGCTGGCATCTAACTCCAGTGACCAAGACCTCTGTTTTGTGTTCCTCAGCTGCTGTTGGCTGTGTGTGAGAAGGGCACAATCATAGGCACCAGCTGCCAGGGCTCCATGCTGCCCTCCATCACCAATGTCATCAACCTGGCTGACAGCCATGACCGCGCTGCTTTCGCCATGGCCACTCACATCAAACAGGAGCCACGCGAGAGGGACAACAGTGAGACCAAAGAGGAGGTTGGTGTAGCATTTTTGACTATTCTTTTGACCTGATTATCCCTACCCATCCCATATGCATTTTCTGGTCCCAAAGTTATGAGTACACAGAAACTATATTACTGAAGTCATTTATTTAAATTTGCCTTGTTAAAATCCTTGCCTTGTCCTCGTGTCCAGGACGTGGAGATAGACATTGAGCTGGCACCCGGGGATCAGACCAGCCTGCCAAAGACCAAGGAGCAGGCAGAACGTGACGCCGGCAACCAGCTGCACATGCTCACTAACCGCCATGACAAGTTCCTGGATTCCCTTCGAGAGGTCAAGGTGAGTTGCCATCTCAACATATGCTACTCGGGTATGCGTGACTCAAGCTGGTCTGTGCAGAACGCACAATGACACACTTTTTCCATCCTTGAAAATAAGACTTTATATGCAGGCCGGAATAATAAGTGCTCTATGATGTATGTATAAATGGCATCATATAGGCTCAAGGATGGTTTGTGAAAAGCTTGTTTGGTCTCAAGGTCTGGGAGATATTGGACGGAGACCTAGGCTGTCACGATTCGCCAGAAGAGCAGCTGTCAGAGATGTGTGCATGTTTTTATTATGAATCCCAATTCTATCCCTTCGGATCTAAATCTGACTTTTTGGTTCCGCAGGAGACCTTAAAATATGAACTGCGTTTTTAGCTGTAAAGATAATACATGATATGAATAACTGAGCCGAAAGAGTGTGTGTGTGTGTGTTTTGTTTGTTTGTTTGGGTTTTTTTTTTGTTGTTTTTTTTGTTTTAGACGGGAGCCCTGCTGAATGCTCTCGTACAGCTCTGTCACATCTCCACACCGTTGGCTGAGAAGACGTGGGTGCAGCTGTTCCCTCGCCTCTGGAAGATCCTGTCAGACCGTCAGCAGCTTGTGAGTCCCACTGTCCTCTCCTGTACCTGGATTCTCGACTAATGCCTAGTATTTAAAAAAAAAAAAACAAAACCCTCCAGTACTTGGTTCTGCTAAAAAATAGCTCTGTACCCAAGACTTCATTTGACCTTAGGAACTGCTGAAATGCTTCAGCCTTCATGATGCGTATCGCAACACGACCTGTTCTGCAAGCTAAATGCCCATATAGTGTCGGAGGTCATGTGTCATCCCTTACTCCAGTCCAGTCTGTAGGCTCATGGGAAACAGGCTCTCTGACTCTTTGCCCTCTTCAATAGCAGTTACACATGCAGGCCATGATAATGAGGAAGAAATTCATGCATTTATGCAAATATCAGGAATTTAATGGGCCAGATGTCTTAAGCACTAAGATTCTAATTAAATAGCCTTGATTTGTGATAATGGGTGCTATGAATCTTTAAGCAGCATTTCCAAAGTATTGAAATGGTGTGGTTTATGGCTTTGTTTTAGCTAAGTGGCAAGGAAGAATGGAGTTAGGATACTTAATGCAAGGCCTGTCACGTGAATATGATCCTCTGATCATCATTTACATTTTTATTCCACTAGCCATTTTTGATGCTAAATATTCATTGGAAAATATTTGCAGGTACCTATTGCCAAGAGAATACCGCTTTTTAAAGCCATTTCATATGCTCCCAAAGCTGAATAATCTTCTTTTTTTAAACCCTATTCTATGAATTCTGAAAGTGCCCTTGTGCCCTGTGGCCCCGTTGCAGGCCCTGTCTGGGGAGATGGGTCCATTCCTGTGCAGCGGCAGTCACCAGGCTCAGAGAGACTGTCAGCCCAGTGCGCTCAACTGCTTTGTGGAGGCCATGTCGCAGTGTGTTCCTCCCATCCCCATCAGGCCCTGCGTGCTCAAGTACCTAGGCAAGACGCACAATCTGTGGCTCCGCTCCACCCTCATGCTGGAACAGCAGGCCTTTGAGAAAGGTCTCAGCCTTCACATCAAACCCAAACAGAGCACCGAGTTCTACGAGCAGGAGAGCATCACACCCCCTCAGCAGGTAGACTCGGGACTAATGCTTCCATCTTGTTTTTTAATGATGTCTGGCAGGTTGGAGATCTGCCCAGCTTCAGTAAAGGCTAAGCAAAGATCTTGTAGGTACAGGAGTAAGTCCATTTTCATGTCTGCTGCACTGCATCTTATGCCTTTTAAAGAAAAGCTCTACGTGATTCGCACAATGCACGAGCTGAAATTTTACTCACCATATGAAGGCACGCTTGAAACCTTTTTGATTGTGTCGTTTAAAAAATCAAATCTGTTTAAAAAGCACAATAATGTGAAGCTTTTGTTAGATTTTGCGAATGCTGACGACGTGGCTACAAAGCGAAACAATGCGGCCTACCAGGTGAACGTCTGATGCATCTAATCATAAAGTTAAATAGACTGGCCTATATCTAAACCGACCCATGTGTGCAGTTTACTCTTGAGTCATTGTGAGTTTCAGCGTTAAACATTAAACAGTGAATCAAATGTTCGCATCCCCAAATGCATGCTTGATTTTGGTTCTGTTTTTTTCCATAGCCTCTAAGCATGTGTTTGTGTTTGTGTCCCTTAGGAGATCCTGGACTCACTGGCAGAGCTGTACTCCTTGCTGCAGGAAGAGGACATGTGGGCGGGGCTGTGGCAGAAGCGCTGCAAGTTCCCTGAGACGAGCACAGCCATTGCCTATGAGCAGCATGGCTTCTTCGAGCAGGTAGATAAACAGAGTGTACCCTGGCCTTAACCCCACCAAGATTTCCCGTTGAATCCGTAAACATTAAGTGCTGCTGTTTTCTTCCCGCCAGGCGCAAGAGAGTTATGAGAAGGCCATGGAGAAAGCCCGTAAAGAGCACGAAAGGACCAACACGTCTCCTGCTATCTTCCCTGAGTACCAGCTATGGGAGGATCACTGGATCCGGTAAGGTTCCATGGCCTTTTTTAAAATGCTGGAAGCCGACCTGCCTTAGCTCTCTGCTGCATAGCCAAACATTCCCTCAGAACTTGGCCCAGGATGACAGACTCCTCTCCTAAAGCCACGCTGGATTCTGTAATCCATCCAAAAGGCAATTTATGGAATTTGGCATACGTTGAGTTGCTTTTGCTATGAGGCATGTATTCAGAAAAGGTTTTAACTGTGGACTGTGTTTGTTTCTCCTCTGCTGCAGCTGCTCTAAGGAACTGAATCAGTGGGAGGCGCTGACTGAATATGGCCAGTCCAAAGGTCACTCCAACCCGTACCTGGTGCTGGAGTGTGCGTGGAGGGTTTCCAACTGGGCTGCCATGAAGGAGGCGCTGGGGCAGGTAAACCCAGATGAACATACGAAACCCACAGCCCTTTAGCTGTCCATCACCTCCTATACTTCTCCTTGATTGGCTGGAGAGCAGGCATATTGCGCCCCCCCCCCAATTAGTATTAAAAGATTAGTCTGAATATCGGAGCATTGAACACTGATGGGTGGTGGTGTGTGGTAAACAGGAAACTGTTGTTTACAACGTTTCAGTAATGCAGCCTCCCCTGTTGGTGGTTAATTTATGGCTTTGTCTTTTAAAGTCAGGAGGAGAAAGGACATGATGCCACTTGACACATTATAAATACTCTTGCTCCTGTTCAAGGAGACTGGGAATGAATCCACTGAGGTTTCTGTTCTAAGGTGACATCTAATTAAATTGTCCGGCACTGTCAGCCCACTTCTCTGGCTTCTCTCTTCATTCGCTATGCATCAAATATTTACGGGATACATGCTTGAATAATTGCGCAAACATCTGCTGGGAAGAGATTTGTTTGCGCTGTGCCAGGGTGCAGTGCGCTGCGGTAGCTTTTGCTCTCGGGAAGTTGGAATATTCCACCTTTCAATTAAAGCGCAGACGATGTGGCAAATGCTGCTGCAGGGATATTCATCAAAATATTGAGCAGGGCAAATGTGCTGTGACCCGTGGCTGCAATTCACCCCTCTCCTGTCAACGTGCTGTACAGCTGAATGCCTGTGACTTTTTGTTCTCTTGTTTTCCCTGATGTGGTTAATAATCCGTTTTGTGACGTTACCCAAAATATTTGATGATACCGATATGCCAACACAGTGCTAGCAGTGTTATCCACCAGGAAGTATGTTCTTTGTTGCTGTGATGTATGGAATATGAAATTGTTTATATTAAATTCCTTTATAAATTATATTACAGTGAACCCCCGCAATATTGCGGTTCACCTATCGCGGGTTCAGTGCATCGCGGATACTCACATTGTGATTCGCGGGATTTTTTGGCTTTCGCGGGACTCTGGAATTTACAGTATAATTTTTATCAAAAAAAAAAAAAAGTTAATTCAAACATTAAAAGAACATTTAAATCAAAATAAAACAGGATGCACTGTATTTCATCAGCAGATGAATACACAGTGGCGGTGTACGCCACTTCCACTTGAGCTAGTAAACAGGAAGTGACCTCACCGGCAGTAAGTACGCATGTAGAATTTTATATGTTGTTAAAATGACATATGTTTAAGAGTATAGAAAGTGTTTAAGAGCATAGGACGTGTTTATAAGAGAGTGGAAATGGTTTATAAAGCCTCAAAATAGATATATAAATAATAAAATAAATGTGGCGGCGCTACTTCACGAATTTCACCTGCCACGGGGGGGCGCTGGAACGTAACCCCCACGATAGGCGGGGGTTCACTGTATATAATGAAATTTCCTTTATACTTTTGCACTGATAAGTTTCAATGTGCAGCAGAAACATGAAGTTAAAGGTATTGCAAAAATGAATACATTTATGGCAATCATGCAGTAATGAATTTGTTTGTGTGTGTGTGTGTGTGTGTGTGTGTGTGTGTGTGTGTGTGTCTGCCTAAGTCACCTATACCTAGCGCCAGCCCTGACTGCGGTTATGTGTAGTTATTGGAGTGTCTTATGGTTGCATTATACTGAAAGTGTTATCCGTTATGTAGGTTCTGCGTTGCCGTTATATTGAACTCTGTGTAGTGAGCATATGTAATTAATATAATTTATTATACAAAACAAAAAGGCATTTGTTATTTGTCCTAACTGTGTTCTGGAGGCAGTAATCTTTTAAATACTTAAGATCCAGTTGGAATTTTTAAAGGAAGAGTGTGTGTGTGTGTGTGTGTGTGTGTGTGTGTGTGTGTGTGTGTGTTCTGTCAGGTGGAACTGAGCTGTCCCAAGGAGATGGCATGGAAGGTGAACATGCACCGTGGGTATTTGGCCATCTGTCACCCAGAGGAGCAGCAACTCAACTTTATTGAGCGCTTGGTGGAGATGGCCAGCAGCCTGGCTATCAGAGAGTGGCGGAGACTGCCTCACATCGTTTCTCATGTCCACACCCCATTGCTGCAGGTTAGGAACTTGTCTCACACTTGCAGACTTGCACACTTGCCAGCTAGCGGGTGCTCTCAGTACACATCGTGGTGGTTATTGTCAGTGTTGCACAAATCACCATGCATACGAGGTACATGCATTGCCCAGGCATAATAGCATTTCTTCACAATCCGTTCAGAAGACCATGACATAGCATTAAATCTGTTCTTGCATTGTTTTGCTTGTTCTTAGATTAAATGTGTGATCAGTAATGGTAGCACCTGCTTTCCCTCTGACTGTTTTGACACATTTATTCGCTAAGTGTTTGTTTTATGAGCAATACTGACTCCTGTGGTTATGCCTTTAGTCATTAGGAATGACTGTGTGTGTTGACTGGACTGTGGTGGCTGTGAATAGGTGCCTTGTATTAATATTCAGTGTGAGCTCCAGCTTCTTGAGTGACACATGTACACTCAGACCGTGCCCACAATAGTGAAGGTGATGTGTGGCTGTGGATTACTTCCGCCCTGCTAGGTGTTTTCTGGAGCTGCACAAAGCTAGCAGCACCTTCACTGGGAGGAGCTCGTAAGACAGATCAATGACCGTGCACGATTTGTCATTGAATTAAAAAATAGGACAATTATTCCTTTTTAAAACTGTGTGAGATTCTGATATTGGTGAATCTATCCACTCTCAGAGATGAAAATAAATGAAAATATGCCAATGCGGGCTAGAATGATTGCACTGATGTCTCTTGAAGCAGATTTGTAATTGATTTTGGCAAGTAATATTTGCGCCATAGCCTTGAAGCGGCATGCATCATTCCATGGAATTGATGTTATGTCTCTCCTCTGTGCTTCTGTCAGTATAATGTGTTGGGTGAAATAATACCTTGATCTTTTTCAGTTGATGATTCTCTCTCTGGTCAGGTTTGTTTACTGTGGGAGTTTCCAAGAAATTTTGTTTACCTCTGCTGCTGTTATGGTGCTGCCTAGGTACCACAGAGGGGGGAAAAACACCTCCCTCATCCAATAAAAGCGATTAAAAGTGAAGGGGCAGGCAGGCAGACAGACAGACAGGCAGGCAAGCAGACATTGAGGGCATGCACAAGAGCGAGAGAGAGAGTAAAGCAGTAAGTTTAAAATGGCAGTAATTACTTTCTTCCCCTCATCAGATAGCGTTTGATTAAATACCTGTGAGAAAATTACATTTACATGATGAATGGGTAGTTGGAATGAAGAGTATAATGTGGCATCAGCTGATATTAACTGATAATTTTGAAAAATATTGTATTTCCCCTTTTATTTTGTTTTGAGCTTTGATTTGCTCCCCAGAAATGATCATTTCAAGTACGTTCGACCTTCGTATGTGTTAGCAGCTCCCTGTGAGTTGTCATGTTATAAATCACCAGGTCCATGTGACCATTTTGTTACTCATTCTGTAATGATTAATCATAAAACAATACGTCATATCGTCGTATATAAATCAAACTCTAATCATAAGGTTTTTAAATAAACGCTTGATTGTCTCTAAGGCATGGGATTACATTTACTGATTCCCTGCCATTACAGCACAGTGTGTTAAAATCAGTCACACATGAGTATGTAGTGAGAAATAGATTTAGTTAGCATTAGATAGAAATAGATAGCATTTCTGATTCAAGGCATTTTGCAACTCCATTGTCTGTTCGTACTTTTTTGTGTTTTGTCTGAATAGGGTGATTACACAATGGCAGGAGCACATTGGGTGGCTTACACTCTCTCTCTTGTCTTTCGTGAAAAATGGGTTAAAAGATACTTTGATCCACCCTTTTTGCCCAGCCACCTCAGGCGTCATTTCACTCCATTTTTTGTCGTCTTCAATAAGGATCATAAGCCTGCAATACAGCTGCAGTAATGGGTTTGAGATTGCTGCGTGCAGGAGAGTGTAAGTTGCCTGCCAGGGGTTTGGATAGGCAGAACTAAAAGATTCATTTACTAATGTAACCGTTGATATATTTTTTTTTTTATTTTTAATTTTTTTTATTTTGGAATCATGACTAGTCTAAACTGAGGCAGCCAATTTATGATTATTATATATTTATTTATTGATTGATTTGATGAATGGGATGTTCTGTGTCCACAGTTATGGTTTCATCTGTCCATCCTCCTGTCTCGTTCACATAGGCTGCCCAACAGATTATTGAGCTGCAGGAGGCCGCTCAGATCAACATGGGCCTTCAGCCGACCAACCTGGGCCGCAACACCAGCCTCCACGACATGAAGACTGTAGTGAAGACGTGGAGGAACCGGCTCCCTATCGTCTCTGATGACCTGTCGCATTGGAGCAGCATCTTCATGTGGCGTCAACACCACTACCAGGGTAAACTGGGATACATGAAGCCCCACTGGCTTTTGCTCAGTAGATAATGTACAATGTAGTGTTGTGGTGAAATGTAATCAAGACGCGACCAGTTTGCTTTCCTGACACATTCTAGCAGGAAAGTGTTTATGGCTTTAGAGGGAAGATGTCTGCTAACTCATGTTAAATATCTGTGCAGCTATTGTGTCTGCTTATGAGAGTAACACGCAGCACGATCCCAACACCAACAATGCCATGCTGGGCGTGCACGCCTCAGCCTCAGCCATCATCCAGTATGGCAAGATCGCTCGCAAGCAGGGACTGGTCAACGTGGCATTGGACATCCTGAGCCGCATCCACACCATCCCCACTGTGCCCATCGTCGACTGCTTTCAGAAAATCAGGCAGCAGGTGAAATGCTACCTGCAGCTGGCGGGTGTGATGGGCAAGAACGAGTGTATGCAGGTAAGCGAGACACCCGCTGTTGTCAGTCATGGTGCTATTTAATCAGGCCTTTTTTTTTTTTATTAAATACACTAGATGCTTATGACGAACTTTTTTGTAAACATGTATGCAATTTGGTTAACGTGCGTTCTAACTGATAACGTTATACAGTATGTATAGGATTTCCCGTATTAGACTAAATGGTAAGAAATACAGCTTTATTAAACCTTTCTAATTAATGGATAATCTTGGTTACACGATGAAAGTTCACTATTAATGTCCATCGATACTATTCACCTATGCGACTGTTATCAGCCCATCTTTGTTCAGCATGGAACTACAGACTCCCTGTTTCATTTGTCCTTACACCTCTTTTTTATTGGATCTGTGCTTCCCTTGCACGTTAGCATTTAACAAGGCCTTTAGTCCAAATTGTTCTGCTCTCTATTACTTTAAGAAGGACTTGCGTTGCGCCGCTGTCAGTCATGAGCAGTGTAAGGAATGGCCCCAGCATCCTCTTAAGCCTGATTAATGGGCCTGCACCATTCCCCTTCCTTTCATCAATACTCTGCCTCAGTCTCAGCCTCCTCTGCCTGATCCCAGCTGATGGCACCTGCAGTGTTCTCAGGAGTAGCTACGGACTTCGCTACTACTTAGAATCTACTCTGCAGGTGCCATCATCTGGGATCTTACCATCATTTTGTAGAGTTTCTTGCCGTTTTGATTGTGAGCTGAAATGATTTTTTCCTTGAGATTTTCTTTTTTTTAAATGGTGTTTTGTCTATATGGTCTCATTCAAGACTGTGCTTGCATTAGCCATCTTTTTCATATATTTTCAAATAAAGATGCAGAAATCTTTCAGGTACTTTTATGTAATTTGTACCATGATTGGCAAAATGTGCACTTGTATTTTCTTCTAGTATCTCCTTTTAAAAAAACAAAATAATTGTCTGGGCTACGAAGACATGTTTTTTAATCACCAAAAGGCCATTTGTTAAAAGTAGGCATGTAATGATTTATCCAGTTCATGATTCAGTTTCCCCAAGATATTTTTGCCAAAAAAAATATTACCAAAAAACGCAACATTTATTTTCCCATCCTTTATCAACTTAAATACTTTGGTTAAAATTTAGTTTTGGAGTCTTAATGACCAACAATATCTATTTACAAAATTTATAAAGGTCAGAGTAAAATATAGAAGTTTACGAACCAAAATATTAAAAAAATTTTATAAATAAAGGTAATAACAAATAGCCCTTTACTTTTTTTCTTCTTCTTCTTTTTTTCTTTTTTCTTTCATTTTTTTTTTTTTTTTACATTTATGAACATTTTGTGAAGGTTGTAGTCAGGCTTAAACATAAAACAATTTCCTCTGTTTGCTTCTACCTTCAAGATCGCTGTAAAAATGATTTCTTGTTGAATCTGAATAGTCACCTGCACAAAAGCACATTCCAGGTTTTTTTTTTGGGGGGGGTTGTGTGTTTTCACGTGAGTTGAGATGTTACTTCCGCCTTCACTAACATTGTTTGCATTCCCTCCAGCCTGCATTATTTTCCCATCTGCTGTCTATATAACACAATTACAGCTTAAAAAATTTCTTGATTATTTATATATGCCGATTGCTAACCATCGTCCCATTTTTAATTCCTCCAATCGAGTAGTCATAAATGTGTAAAATAATAAAATATGATATTGTTACATGCCAGTTAACAGCAAATAAAATGATGTACCGTATTTCCCAATGTATAAGACACTCCCATGTATAAGACGCACCTTGATTTTGGGACCCGAAAATTGGAAGAAAAAAAAAAATTGGTTGACAGACAGGTATTTATTTGCCTGCTGGATTACAATCTAATGCAAAAAAATTATTGCATAAAGTTATTGAACTCAAGTTTTATTCATCATTCAGTTGGAGGAGGACCAGACTTGTGTTCAGCAGCACGATTTCGATTCACTTTTGCAAACTGGATCACTTTCAACTTGAATTTAGTGCTGTACGAAAATCGTTTCTGAGCCATTTCAGGGCAAAATCTAACCATCCAGGTTTATAGCAGGTTCGAGTAGCATTGAGTGTAGTCGTACGGGACTGAGGTCACAGTAACAAATGGATGCTGGCTCCCCTAAATACCATCAGGGAGCGTTTAGACGTCTAGCATGCATGGCGCATGTGTTGCTCGCTTCCACGTCCATCGCCGGCTTTCACCGTTGCTTTTGTTCGCTGCGACCACTGTATAAGGCGCACCCAGCTTTTTAGACCCAAAGTCTTATACGTGGGGAAATACGGTATGTGGTTAAAATATTTTTGCAATATTGTGAAACCACATGTCCTCTCTTTCCTTGTCTTGTTAGGGGCTTGAGGTGATCGAGTCTACCAATCTCAAGTACTTCACCAAGGAGATGACTGCCGAGTTCTATGCACTCAAGGGCATGTTCTTAGCCCAGATCAATAAGTAAGTGTGGATTCCTGTCTTTGAAGTGCCTCTGTCCTTGTCTGGTTGTCTCCCTTCTTTTCTTTGTAACATTACTGAACCTTTTTTCCCCCCTCTTTCTCTTCACACTTAATGCTGGTTTAGACTGACATTAAAGAAATGGGATGATGGTGTGCGAGACAGCCTTGGTCATTAAGAGCACCGACATTTTAAAATGAACATTCTCAGAGAAGAGGCATTATGGAGAAGACGGATAAACAGCTGTGTTTCTATTTTCTCCACTAATGATCACTCCTAAAGCATTAGGCCAATAATGAGGTCAAGGCAATCGTTAGTAGCTAATACGAGTGGATGATGAGTAATTAACCTAACATCCTGCATTCACGGATGGGGATAATGGCTGTGGGCTCTCGTACAATGATTGACGCCACTGGTCAAACTCAGATGGAGTAGCATTTTTTTTGTTTTTGCTCCCTGTTGAATCCTCAGTTTGGAGGTTCACAAGAACTAAGATGAAATATTTGATGATGAGAATAATTTAGAAGCAGTCTCATTTTGAGAATGTCCTTCGTCCTACCTTCTATTCTGTCTTTTAGTACGGTCATCAAAACCCACCAAACACTTTACACGTAAGCACTCTCTTGTTCATTTCCCTAACTCTTAGAAGTGCTTGTCCAATCAACCATTGCTTTGCGTCAGACACGTTAAATGGTAATTACAGTGGTTGAACATAATCATGTACTTATAACAGGCACAGTCGTTCACTGGAATCTTGTTGCTTTACACTGATTTCACTGAATATTAGACCTGTGTTTTATGTGCTCTACATAGAGTATAACATAATTGCTTTGTATACCCTACATAGTACATTAGACATAGTGGGTGTAATTTGATATTCAATCGGAGAAAAATGGCAGAATATAACATGGTAAGTGTATGATATAAAAATGAGATTTAAAAAGTAATCCAGCATAAAACTACTCTTATAAATGCAGTTTATTACAAAAACGCTGATACTCCTCACATACTGCATTTCAGACAGTCATGGTCGTTTCATTTAAGACTGAAGTGCCTCTCTACAGTGTTCTCTGAAACATCACTGCTTATCTTAGCCAGTCAATGATTTTGAATTTAAGTAGACCTAACTATTTGTTTTCTTATTATAAGATGATGTTTGTAGATGATTAACCAGTTTCATGCTTTACATTTTCTTTTCTTTTTTTTTTGCCTTGGCATGTGATTTTGCATTAAAAAAAAAATTTTAAAAAAGGGAGAAAATGTCTGCCAATAGAACAACATTATTTTGAAAATGAGTAAACACGTTCTGGAATTTTTTATTTTTATTTTTTTAATTGTGTGTATTTGTAAAATGTGTGTGTGTGTGTGTGTGTGTGTGTCTATATATACACACTACCGTTCAAAAGTTTGGGGTCACCCAGACAATTTTGTGTCTTCCATGAAATGTCACACTTTTATTTACCGCATGAGTTGGAAAATGAATAGAAAATATAGTAAAGACATTCACAAGGTTACAAATAATATTTATTTGAAATAATAATTGTTTCCTTCAAACTTTGCTTTCGTCAAAGAATCCTCCATT
>JAQMCW010000006.1:7452950-7464901 GCA_030068335.1 Chrysichthys cranchii
TTAAGATTAATCGATTAATCGAAAAATTAGTCGAAAAATCGGTCGTTAGAAAATTAGTCGTTAGTGGCAGCACTAGTTTGTACTTCCGGCTGTCAGTCTGTGCATGGAATGACCTGGCATGACGGGAAACATTTTTGTTGTCGACGGAGTAAAAATAAACTATAAAATATATAAAAATATTCAGCAATCGTGCCACTGTACTAAGTGTCAGCATGTCCATGTTCTATCTGTAGGCACGAGGCTGCAGGTAATCACAGCTATGCTGATATTCAGGTAATCACAACCGTGCTGATATCTAGTATAATAGCACTCTTGCTCATGCAATATTGCTTAATTATTGAAATGTTGATGACTACATGTAGCACCAAACTGTAGCTACTGGACTTGGTACTGAGGTATGAAGGATACTGCTGAAGCAAGCCTGTAAAGCTCCCTATTAGGCAGTAACTACTCTCATACTTTTGGATCGTCATGTAATACAAAAATTGGTTATCATTACATAGGTTCCCTCTACCTGAGCC
The DNA here is from genome assembly GCA_030068335.1 of Chrysichthys cranchii. Classification (NCBI taxonomy): domain Eukaryota; kingdom Metazoa; phylum Chordata; class Actinopteri; order Siluriformes; family Claroteidae; genus Chrysichthys; species Chrysichthys cranchii. Next base: position 7,453,472 of record JAQMCW010000006.1, read on the forward strand.
AATGGGGGGCTGAAGTTGATATCCAGTGAGTTCACACCAGCCCACAGGGTAGATATCAGGGGATTCACAGTCCACCCACTGATCAAACTCTGACTCCCAGCCATCAAAATGCAGCAAAACTAGGCGACCCACACAGCGCTGTACAGTGGCCACACACACCAACCGAGGCTCCATTAGGTCCACTGCCTCCAGTTTCATGCCTGGGGCAAAACCATGTGCTACAGTGTCCTGGAACGGGGAGACAAGAGAGGTGTTAGCAGTCTATTATTGGTTTGTACAAACAAATGAGCGACTGATAAAATGTGAGTTCAGAATATTTTACTGTGTTAAATAGTCTGCGTGGAGCAGCCTTTGCTCCTGTTTCTTCCAAATATTTAGCCCATGTGAAGGTTGCCTGATCATATCCTGATGAAAAAGAAAACAGTTTCAATTTATCCTAATACAACTATAGGAAAGTATGCAGTCTGAGAATTTTCGAATCAATCAATCAATCAATCAATAAATAAATAAAAGCTCATACCTGGGGGTAGAGTGAGGGGAATGTCATTGCTTTGGCAATATCCTGTGGGTAAAATTGCATGTGAGCTAGCATGGTAGCAAAACCAGTCTGAGCCATCTCCAATCTCCACACCATCAATACTGACCATGAGATAGCCATCGAAGAGCACCTGACAGATAACAACATATTTCAGTCAGATATTACAGACAACATAATGCAGTTCACACCACTGAAAGTTTTCAGTGTTCTGATATTCACTGAACTCAGCAAAGTCAGATTCAAGATTCAGCATGTGCAGTACAATAAAATAATAGAATTCAATTTCAAGCAAATCTAAAAATGCTGGAGACCTGAGGTCAGAGACTTGTTTTTTGAGAATTGCTGCAATTCAATTAAGTAACGTCTCGTTCCGTTTGTCCTCGGAGACGGGATATCTGAATAATGTCAACTGGAATGCCCCCTAGAAGTTGGATGTCTGAATCGGAAAGTCGGGATATCCTCACCAACCAAAGTTAAAAATCCAAAATGGCAGCATCCTGCCTGAACAGTAAGCGAAAGCTGTAGTTTTATACTATTTATGAAACATCTGTCTATAGTAGTCTCATTTAATCAGTCGTACACACAGCACTGTCCAAGTTTTATCTGTGATCATATTGATACTGTGTTTTGACGCGCTAAATACCGTGTAATGTGTTATTCTCAGATGGTTTTGGTAATTAATGGCTAATGGCCTCCCACTAATGAGCTATCCTAGCTTCCCTAACCCCATGAAATTTAAAGAAAAGTAATAAGTTTTAAAAGATGAATGTTATTTGTAACAGGGTGGGTTTAGCTTATTATGGATCTATATTCATTAGATTTTAGATAAAACACCAATAAAAGAAAAAAGAGCAAGCACAATAGCAGTTTTCTTGCAGGTGTCCCGATTTGTTTTCTGACTCGTAAAAATGGAACACCGTCAGGACGGACATGAAATCCGATCACCGAAATCTGACATCTGGCAAATGGAACGCAGCATGAGATCACAAAAACAGCAATGTTATAATGACAGTCTTTGCAAACTGACAAGAACATCACTGTTGTACCTTTCGAACGGAAGCTACACAGATGTTCCCTGGGTTCAGAGGATCAACAGCCTCCAGTTTCATGCCCTCCATGAAAAACCCTCCTTCCATAAAAACGGTCCTTAACTAAGATACATAAAATAGATTAGTAAAGATGATTTCTAAACAACTCCATAGAGAATGAGAAAAAATGTTCATAAACAGAATGACCATCACTAAACACAGATCACTGAATGAAGTGCTGAAATCGCATGAGATAGACGCTGACCTTTTTGAACTGACTTGGCACACTGTCACAGAAGACCTTACGGAATGCTGGATGACCGCTCATATCAACAGACTTATCTGTGAATAAAGCAAACAGAGCCTCAACTAAAAACAAGACTCGTTACTATCAACACTATGAGCTTTAAAGTGAATTGCAACTTTTCAAAATGTAGTTTGTGTAAATAAAAAAAATAAAAAAAGAAAAGAAAAAGAAATTTTGTTTGCTAATTAAAGTAATTATGAGACATACACTGTCATGCCTTTGTGGTCATTTGTAGACACAGAAGTACACTTTAAAAAGAAATGTTATTTACCAAGAAAAACATTTCATGGTAGGTATTCATGCTGCAAGCAGCACACAATTCTCCAGGCTACCATTACCTGTCTCCTTAATGGGATGACCCACTCCAACTGACCAGTTTATGGGATGCATAAGAGGGCTCAACATGTGACACCAGAAATCTGAGAGGACTTCGCCCGAGGCTCCTAGCCCTGCATCTTCATATATAAGCCTTAGACGGCCCCCAATCACAGTTTCTACCACTGCTGTACGGGTTCGGCTAACCAGAGAGCGATCCACTACTTCCACTCGGACCCCCTGCCTGAAAGGACACTTCATGCTGTCAGTCATCTGAAAGAGAGAGAAAAGAAAGAAACAAAGTTCCATACTGTATATAGAAAACTGGTAATATGGGAAACAGTGTGCATTTCTTGTTACCATAGCATGAAAATCCACAGGTATCGTAGATGCTCCTACAAGCTTCTGCATCAAGTACGATTTCCAATCAGTTATATGTTTGTTGATCTCTGGAATAGAAAAAAAACCAAACAAACCAAAAAAAAAACCCCAATTCAACTCCAGGAAACAACATAGTGTCTTGCTGTTGCTTTTTCTAGTACTACAAGATTTATCATCAGACATTTTCTGACTTACCCTGAGGGGGAACAAGTAGTTTGCTGTTCACTGCACACCAGCCAATAGGATGGACCTCAGCAACACCCAGGTTACACCAAAAATCATGACTATCGTCATCTTCAAAGCCCACATATCGTAACAGAGCCTTGTAACCTAAGTGAGGAAAAGACAAAGAATCTTCTTTCAGACAGAAGGTTATGCTTGTTCTAAACAGGAGACACTTCAGCAGGTAGAGATTAATTGAAAATTACAGATAATAACAAGGTAAAAAATTATAGATTAGAGATAACTGTGTAGTCACTACATAGTCATCTGTAAATGTAACAGTAAACCTGACCTGGTAATAGTGTTCTTGTGTTGCTCACCTTCCCATCTTACAATATTATGTATACCAAATGGGTATAATTTTGGTATATACCTTATAGCAAAAAGTACTAAGTTTGAGTAAAGTTAATAAAATAACAAACTTAGCACGCATATACGGTTGTGCTCTTACATTTATATACACTGGCGGAACTTGTGAAATATTGACCATTTTTTAAAAAATATGATTGACCATGTCCAAAACGTTCTCTTACATTCAGAGTTAGTGGTTGGGCGAAGCCATTTATCACACAATTGTGTGTGTGTGGTTTTTTTTTTAAATCGTAATGACAAGTGGAAGCACCCAAATGGCCTTCAACAAAAGTTTACATACCCTTGAAGTTTTGGCCTGATAATACACACACAAATTGACACACACAGGTCAGTTGGATATTAACGGTAATTTTCCACACCTGTGACTTGTATGCTTAATAATTAGATTTAATTACAAATTATACTTGTAATTAGTGTCTGTGTATAAAACGTCAGTGAGATTCTGGGCTCTTGACAGTCACCTGCACATTTCAGCCAGGGGGAAAGCAAAAGAACTGTCAAAGGACCAGAGAGAGAAGGTTGTTCAACTTTAGAAATCAAACAGGAAAGGGATATAAAAAGATATCCAAAGAGTTCAGCAGTGTTCAAACTCTCATAAAGAAATGGAACTTGAGGGGTTCTGTTGACACTAAAGCCACGGTCAGGTAGACCAACAAAAATTTCAGCGTGAACTGCCAGGTGGATTGTCCAGGATGCAGAGAAAAAGCCACGAATAAAGTCTGCCGACATACAGGCTTCTCTACAGAAAAGCGGTGTGGATCTTTCAAGATACACAATAAGGAGGCACTTGAAGAAAAATGGGCTGCATCGTCGAGTTGCCATTACTGGTGACTCTTTCCAAAAGAAAGCCATTACTGTGCAAATGTCACAAAATAGTCTATTTGAAATATGCAAAACATCACCTAGACAAGCATCAGAACTTCTGGAAAAAAGTCATTTGAAGTGATGAGACCAAAATTTAACTTTATAGTCACAACCATAGACACGATGTTTGGAGAGGAACCAATAAGGTCTATGATGAAAAGTACACCATCCTTAAATGTGAAGCATAGAGGTGGATCTCTGATGTTTTGGGGGTGGGTGAGCTACAGCAGCACAGGGAATTTGGTCAGAGTTGACGGGAAGATGAATGCAGCATGTTATCAGAGAATACTGGAAGACAATTTTCACTCATCAACCCAGAAGCTGCGTATGGGACACACTTGATTTCCAACATGACAATGATCCCAAACACAAGGCCAAAACTACCCATCATTGGCTACAGCAGAAAAAAAGTAAAGGTTCTGAAGAGGCCATCACAGTCTGCTGACCTCAATATCATTAAGCCACTTTGGTGAGATCTCAAACATGCAGTTCATGCAAGACAGGCCAGGAATTTACAGGAACTGGAGGCTTTTTGCCAAGATGAATGGGCAGCTTTACCATCTGACAAAATTAAGTCCCTCATCCACAACTATCACAAAAGACTGCAAGCAGTCATTGATGCTAAAGAGGGGAACACACAGTACTGAGACCTAAGGGTATGCAAAGTTTTGAACAGGGAACATCTCAGTATTTTCTAAATTATTGTGTTTTCTTTAATGATTGTGTTATTTTGAGAGGTCTCATGGTTTAATCTGAATCCCATTAAAATGAAAAGAGATGTGTTTTGCCTGATTACTCATGTTTTCCTTACAGAATGGTTTACATTTTACAAAATCTGCCAGGGTATTTAAATTTATGAGCACAACAGTATGTACCTATCATTCATGTTGCCTTTAAACAGAAATGGTAAGAGGAGAGATCCTGATCCTGAAGAGGTTTCTTCCTCTTGTGGTCTCAGGGAGTTTTTCCTTGCCACTGTTGCCACAGGCTTGCTCATTCGGGATAGGGAGTATATACATATATGCACTTGTAGATATGTTTATTGATTAATAAGCTTTTAATTGGACATTACATACTGTGAAGCTGCTTTTTACATTATATTACCGTCATTTGGCAGACACTCTTATCCAGAGCAACTTACATTTTTATCTCATTTATATAACCGAGCATTTTGAGGTTAAAGGCCTTGCTCAAGGGCCCAGCAATGGCAGCTTGGCGGCTTGGTGGTGCTCGGATTTGAACACCCAACCTTCCAATCAGTAGTCCTGAATTGAATTGAATTGAATTGAATCAAATATGAATGGGGTAATACATAACTTCATATCAAATCCCACACTCAGTCACGTTGGAAAACATTATCAGAAAACTCTGACCAATAGATGCTTCAATGTGACATGCACACACAACAGGCACTCATTAGTTGTCATCAGAGATGTGTAGGTTCAGAGTCTTCAAAAAAAAAAGGAAAAGAAAAAGAAAGATGTTTGCTATTCCGCTATCATGTAATTTACATTCTGCCTTGTTACATACAACATGGCACCCAAGTGCACCTGTACACATTACATGCAAGCATGCTGACAAATGCTACACTAATGTCTGCACATGACTGCAAATGTAGATGCAAATGTATAAATCAACTCCAGAAAACTCCCATTTTGTGGCAGTAGTTAGAAGCTCTAATCTGGGCAGTGCTCTAGGGGAGGGACTTTGGAGGGAACACTGAAAGGACCGACTTTGTTTGAAATCTGAGTTTCAAAACAACCGGCTGCAATTGACTCACTAACATGACATTTATAATAAATAACATGTCATTTTTTCCACCCTTGCTCTTCCACGATGCTCTTTATTTACTTCTCAACACATTTCTTTGGAATTCTTGCGTTCCTGGAGCTTGCTGTTGTTATGGAGGAGAGTGAAAAGTATTATTGCAATACATTTGATGTAATAGACTCTGAGGAAGTGACCTCTTGCCCACAGCTGATTGCTGACTGTTCAGTCCGCTGAAATAGCAGGTGGTGGTAGATTAAGAAGGTGAGGAACGTCTGTCAGACAGGAGTCCCACACAGCTGAATATACATTATAGCACTATACTGCTTGATTTTTTTTTTAACTATTTTGCCCATGTTTAGTAATCATTCCTGAGGCAAAAAGCTGTATGGTGTGTTAAAATACCATACACAACATACTTCCAACTAGTGAAAAATGAAATCTCCATAGAAACAAGATCACTGTTTAGGATCACCTGATAAACAGATTCACTTGTGGGGAAAAACACTGTCATAACATCACGTGGCATTTTATCAGTTGCACTCTTCTGTTGAAAACAAACCAAGACTCCTTTGGCTGTTATTTTCAGCTTTGGAAAAAAAAAATTGGGGGTATTTAAATATATATATATATATATATATGTATATGTATTTATGAAGCCCTTGAGCAAAATAACTAACTGTGGCATAGATCATAGATGACTGTTATTTAGGCAGGGTAAGGTGGTCGTTACTATAATCAGTGCTGACCAGTCATCCTTGGAGACACACATTAAAACCCACACACTGAAATAAACATAAGCCTAACGCAATGATCTGAACCAAAGCCTTTCCACAGTTCTAGCTCCTGCTCATTAAAGCTGTCCGCCTGGGGCTAATTATAGTGGTCTATAGAGCCTATGGGGCCCTTGCTCTGCATCATCGTATCTCCACACAAGCATGGCACCCAGGCTTACACGACCCTTCGGTTTTCTTTTAACACTTAAACAAACAATGTATGTACTGTAGCTGCTGAAAACTAGGCAAAATGTGGGACGAAATGCAAGAGCTAAAGAGAAAAGAAGGAAGAGAGAGGGACTGAAAGAGAGTCAGGCAAAATAGAGCTTTCACAACGTGGCTGCTGTGGCTTAATTTAGTTACAGCTGCGTTTGCATGTGTTTGTTGCTTACATCTGCTCACACCCCTCCACTTTTCCAGGCATGAGTGTACTGCATACCTGTTTTTATCAGTCTGTTGAAATGTAAAGTATGCTGTGCCTACCTGCCAGGTGGTGCCTTCTCTGCTGCATATTACAAGTTTGATATATGCTCTCTCTCTCTCTCTCTCTCTTTCTATTTTTTTTTAATATTTGCCAAATGTGAATGTAAACATATGTCTGTAAGCTATGAATTTCTGGAGTTCCTAAGGATTCCTGAAAGATTAATGTTCATAAAGCACATATGAAAGACAGCAATAGATCAACTGTAGTTTTTCGTGCCAGTTTAATTGTAAGCTAGAAATCTCTTCAGGGCATCACTCAGTTAGCGTTTCAGATAGTAAAAGGAGCACTTAAAGAATAGCAGTGGAATGCAGTAACTTAATTTCTTGGATTAATTCACTCATGGATCCCTCAGCACTCCATCGCCATTCAAGCAAAGTGCAGCGTAAATCTCTGACTCAATGCTAAATAGACATGTCAGCTAATACTTCCATACTCTCACCCTATCTGTATCTCAGCTTCTATCTCCAGCATAATCCCCCTTTCTCTGTCCATGGAGCTGGATCTAATGGTCCTGCCTGCTACCTTGCAAAGACATACGGAACCTGTTCATAAATCTATTCTGGCTTATTTACAGCCGCTGCTGTAGTCAGCGCTTTGAACACTGCAAATACTCAGGTGCCTTTGCCATCTGCAGAACTCTAGGTGATGCCAAGCTGCTGGTCAGTGCTGAGGAACCCGAAACCTAAAGAGTTTCTTCCGGCTGGACTGCAAGTGAATAGTCACTATTTCCTCTTATATCCATTGTCTACACAAAGCTGTGCTTTTAGGACACAGGACAGGGCCTGGTAGGAGTTCTGGTTAGGTTACGAGCCATTCGTGAAAAAGGTAGTGGTTATGCTGGTGTAAAAATGGAAACTTCATCCAAGGTTTCTCAAGAGGTATGAAGAAACAGGAAGTTTTCTGATGCTTGGTCCGAGACTGAGGAGCTTTTTTGGAAGTGAAACCCAACACTCTTTTGGATCAATGCTGGTTTATCAAGACTGACCTCAGGTGTTCATCCTAACTCAAAGGATCCTTCATGAATAAAATGGGCAGGCCCTAGACAAAGCATGACACTGTCCTGGTGTGGTCTAATGACAAAAAGCCTCAGGGCACTGCCATCTTAGTTAAACATCAAAATAGTTTTTGTAACTGGGGTCTTTCAGCATTCGAACAAAATGAGTCCTGTAGTGAACAGTCCTTTTTCAAGACCTAGAATCAATAGTAATGTGGATGACATTGTCATGTATAATTTATTCACATTTATCAAATATTGTAAATATTAAAGCATTTAATGATTATTAAAACGTACATGGTGTGATGATTCATTCTTGTTTACATTTTTTAAGTCAGGCAGGGTGTATTCTAGTAAACACAAATTGTATCTTATGGTTTTTACAATGGATAATTTAAATTACTGTATGTGGTGTTTATTTTATACATTCATTTTTGCTCATTATTTATGGAGTATCAATAATTCTGGATGGCCCCGTGTATATACATCTGAAGCAGAGGTTCTCCTTGTTCCTAGCTCCTGCTTATTAATTACAGTGTTATAAGGGTGGACCATGAGCTCTGCACCCTCTTATCCAGAAACAAAAATGGCACTCAGTTGCCAGTTTATTAGGTACACCTTCCTGGTCCATTTAATCAGGTATCTACAATATAGGTTGACAGTAGGCCATCTGTGCACAATTTATCAGCCCTTTAGTTAAATGGTGTAAGACCTTATAGAACACAGGTGGTAACCCGTAACACTGTCATAACTGCAGCATTTATATAGGGTGTACAGTTACTGCCCACTTTATTAGGCATCCTTATTAGTTTGGTCTAAGTTATAGTTAGGCATTACAGCTGGTAAATGTCCTAACTTAATTTGTGTTAATTGTCAATTAAACGTTTGTGTGTTTCTGTTTCGGTTAGTGGACAATTCTTCTCATGAGGTTCTAAACCCGGATGTGTCTGATCAAATCAGTGTCAGGTAGGTGTGTTCGACATTCGATGATACCATCAACTCACAAATCATGATGATGCAGTGGAGGACTATTTTAGGTATCAAGAGTTATGTGAAAATGACCTGTTACCTACTTACACATCAGTTTCAACATATGAAATAATAATAACTGACTTATGATTGTTGTCTTGGTTTCAATCTCATTTACAAGGTGCACCAATCTGAATCTCCCAGTCAAGTCCTATGATGGTTCCTTCTCATTGCAGGACATCATAGAAGAGAAGTGACCAATTATGCATAGCAACATATGGTCAATAGATGCATATATACAATATGCATATCTGTAGGTAGTGTACTTTACTACCCATAATTCGAGTGTGTACAAAGTAGGTGTGGTGGCACGCCGGTGCATCGGGTAGCGTTGCTGTCTCACAACGTGGAGTCTCTCCCTGTGTTCATATGGGTTTCCTCTGAGTTCTCCAGTTTCCTCTTACTGTCCAAAAAAGATGCAAGGAGGTGGACTGGTGACTCTAAATTGCCCATAGGTGAGAATGTGTGTGTGTGTGTGTGTGTGTGTGTGTGTGTGTATGTGTGTGTGTGTGTGTGTGTGTTTGTGGTGTCCTGTGGTACACTGCTATCCCATCCAGGGTGTATTCCCATCTCTCACCCTGTGTTCAAAGGATAGGCCCCAGGCAGGGATAAAGCACTTACAGAAGATGAATGAATGCAGGGTGGGTGTAGTGTAGGCCTACTTTTTGGTACTCAGATGAAGGAACACTCGGATGAAGCAGTGGACGGCGGAAGACGCCCTCTTCTTGCACAGGGTGGAGTTGCAGACAGCAGCAGACAGCAGCAGGCTGGGCTCGGATTGCTCTGCTGAGCTCCAGTGTGCGGCTTTAACCAATCCCGTGTCTGTCTGAGTGACGCTGGAGCGGATCGGAGGAGCGCCCCTTTAACACACACACACACGCACACACACACACACACACACGCGCACAAGGAGACGCAACGGAGCAGAGCGCGCGACGCTAACCGTTTCAGTCCTGCCAGCAGAGCAGTTAAAGCCCTGTTCCCCGCTCGTCATGGCGGGGTGGAGGAGGTGACATGTCGAGGACAGGCGCAGCGCTTCCCTCCTTCTAACCTGGCCCGGGGTTTGTTTACGGCTCGCGCCCCGCTCTGCTTTCGGCTCTGTCGGGGATCGCGCGCAGGAGCGAACACTAGGTGAAGCGCGCGCGCGCTGAAGCGTCTGTGCGCTCGTGCGGAGCTCCGCGGTGTCACCTGGCGGCTCGCGGGGTTTCCTCCACCAGCATGGGACTCTGATGGAAATCCAGTGAGTCGCACTGTACAAACCAGCCTGCAAACATGCCGCGCAGAGTTTCCCGGCGTTCTGGTGACTCCTGTAAACTTTTCCTGCGATAAAGCGCCGCCAGTGACGCGGGTTTCCACCTCGGCGCGCGCCGCGACTCGTTCAGGTTGGACAGCTTTTCCCTGGGAACTGCTCGGCCCCGACCCGGAGCTGGATTACCCGTGAAGCCGACGCGCTCTTGACAAGGGACTGTTTTCACCCCCACGAAGCGCCACGTCCCGTGTGAAGCTGGCGCATGAAAGCCACGCGGTGCCGTGCGTCCTGCTCACGTTGGCCTCTCGCGTGGTGTGCACCGTGTGCCATGTAGCGCGCCTGCTCACCTTCCTCCTTCTCATTCCCAACAAATCCTGGGGCTTCACCGAACAGGAGGGCCTGAAGATGATCCTCTTCCGCAAATTCCGCGTCTTGATCCTGACCGTGTTCCTGATCGCATGCTCGCTGCACATCATGATCGACTTGTTGCCGCGGTTGGAGAGTAAAGGCGCCGGCGGCTGCTCCTGCTCGCACACGCCCAGCGACGAGCCGCGCGACTGGGCCCAGCCTCCGGGCCGAGCCGCCGCCCCGGAACCTCTGCCGCTTCACAAACACACCCTGCGGATCCTGCAGGACTTCAGCAACGAGCCCGGCTCCAACCTGTCCTCACACTCGCTGGAGAAGCTGAGCCCGGCCGGGGAGAAGGCGGAGGCGCGAGGGACAGGTGAGCACCGCGCCAAGGGGCCACAGGACCGGAAGCAGGAGGCGCGAGGAGCGGGACACAGACCAGGCTCCAGACTCGCGGCTCTGTTCGAGCACCCGCTCTATAAGAGACCTCTAGCTGTCCTCACCGAGCAGGACACACTGTTCAACGTCAACACCGACATCAGGTTTGACCCCAAGGCAGCCGACACCCAGGAATGGTTAGTTTCTTCCTCTCTGCTTTCTGTTTTTAATGTCGAACCTGTAACGTCCTGTTTCCTGACCAGTGCACAATAAAGTGCTTCAAGTCCATCATACGAGCACATCCTATTTCTATATTTACACAAACAAACACACACACACACACACACACACACACACACACACCCACACACACACACA
>JAQMCW010000006.1:7466450-7480040 GCA_030068335.1 Chrysichthys cranchii
TTCTTCTTCTTCTTCTTCTTCTTCTTCTTCTTTTTTCCTTCTTCTTCCAGTCAGGGAATCTCTGTCACTCTTGCATGAATAAAGCTAAATCTCTGAGCCAATGTGTAAGAGAAAACAGGAAAAATGCCAGTGAAGACAGATGTGTGAAAGTGTGGGTATATTTGTGGTTAGCTGTAACGCTACGTTCAAGCAGTCTTTTATTCGATTGTCCGTTATTATTTGTTTTCAGTTTGAGCCGAGCCACTTAGACCCATATTTTCTACTTGGATTTCTTCCAGGAGCTGTTGCTTTCAGAAATTCCGAACTAAAACACCGTGAATCTTTTGGCTCAGAACAAATGCCTGATGATATTAGTGGGATTGTAACATCAGTCACAAATAAGTGCTGGAGTTGGAGCTGCAGTGCGTAGAATTGTTTTGGCAAGCCTTCTCCGTCTGGTGGATCCTGACACTTCTGATTATTCCTACCCTGTAAAATCGCCTGGCTGTTTTGGGAGGTACGCTTTTAGCGCTGCTGCTTTATTTAATTTGGAATCATCTTCCATTATGGCCGTTAATAATGGCATTGGATTTGGGCCACTGATGGAGGATTTATGGTGGCCATCACAGTTGGTTATGGAAGGTGGTTTATCTTCTGTCATAAATATAGGTTACAATGGGAGGGTCGCTGTGTGTGTGTGGATTTGATGTGCTGCTTTCTGCAAGTAATAATGGCTTCCCTATAATTTTCTGAAGCTATAAATGGCAGAAACTGAATCACCTCACTGTCAATCCACAGCCGTGGTGCTATCTGAGTGCAGGTGGCCTGGCTGGTGAAATTCCTTTGGCTCATGCTGTTGTGTTTTTACTGCATAGCAGTTATAGGTGGTTCCAGGGAGCTCTGCAATAATAAATGCTATAGAACTGATAAAATGCTAAATATCATGATTATTTTTTTTATTGTGTATAGAAATCAGTATAAACAAAGATGCTGCCAGTCAATAAACACTAATATCTAATGTTGTCTGGAAAGATAAGTGTAGTTAAGTATCACACTGGATTATAATCCCCATTAAAACCCACCACCTGGATGTAGACCTTAGTAATTGTGATTGGTCATGACATATTCATCATAGGACCGTTCTCTTAAAATGTTACACATGGACAGTTTAAAAAATCAAAACTGGCTGAGGTTTTCTTCGTTCCAGCTTTATGAATTATGTGAATTCCAGTAGGTCTATTTATAAAAGCAGATTTGTCGTTGATGTGGGCTTTTATTGAATTACAGGCTTTTTAGCTCAAATTGGGGTTTGGCTGGATCTTAGCTCCTTTTCATTTTCTCAGTCACGTCTAAAACACAAACCTGATTCCGTTCAAATAAATGTGGATATGGAAAAACAAGCCGTTCCCTGTCATCCGATCATAGCTGTTCGTAATAATTATGCACGGTGTGTTGATTAACACCCCGTGATCTGGGTAAGGCTACGCAGGAGGTTACATATGGCATTTAGCAATTTATGGTACACAAATAAGTCTCTCTCAGGACAAGTTTCATCAACAGTGTTTTTGGTTTCTGCACAGGGAGTATTTAGGACAGATGAGAACAATGGTCCTTTGGTGAGAAGATAAATGTTATTAGAGAGCAGGGATCGGCATACAGTCTGTTCCTTCTATAATTAGCACAAAGCAAACAATCTACTCTGGCTTCTTCGGAGCTGGACCCCATTCCTGCACTTTATTTTCAGGATCTGTCGTTTTCAAAGTAATAACCTCTCAAAGTAGAGCTTTAAATTTTTCCTTGCTTAGTTAAGAAGGTCAGGAGCTTGGATTTGTTTTAAGGGTTTAAGTAAAACGCGGGCGTTAGATCCAGCTTGTACTTTTGTGGGGGGAAAAAAACAGTGGATGTTACGAGTTGTGTTTGATTTTGCCACGATTATGCAAGGCCTTAGACCGTCTTCTTATTTTTGAATGCATCCATGCTTCCTGTACATCCTTCAACTTCAATGTTTGCATTTGCATTAAACGTAACCCTTTTTTTTTTTAAAGTGTTGCCATACTGATATTCCTAGTTGCAGGGTTTGTGGTTTATTGAATAAGGTGCATAAAAATGACTCATGTCTGTCTGGCCATGTTTGGCACGCAGTCATATCAACCTCAACAGATTGTATAATGGGTGAAATCCCCTTGAAGCTTTTCAGCTACAGTTTTATTTTGTGGAAAGTTTCCTCCAGAACCTTCCCTTCACAAGCTACTTTAAAGCATCTGAAGAGGAGAAAAATGCATCAGGCACACGCCTGCAGAGATGAATCGAACATATCAGTGGTCGGACTGATAGAATGCGAAGGTAATACTTTTGGTCAAATCTCCTACTTATTAGTTAAGGGATGACAAGCATAATAATAGGCCAAGGAGCCGTGAGTCATACTGTGTTGAAATCAAATCGCAGAAGTCAGTCGAAAAAACTTTTCCATGACACAAAATACTGCGGAAAAGATCTTTCCCTCTTGTGCGAAATGGAGACAGGGGCTCATTAATACAATTCGTCTTTGTGTCCCAGTTGTTTGACGTTATAATCTAGATGTCACATGACCGGTACAACACGTCCCTGGTTTGCAGCACCACTTTCTGCTCTGTGCTGATTGACCAAAAGTGTGACAATTCTGTTTTGTTTTTGCTTTATGGAGTTGCATTATTGCAGTATGTTAAGTGTTAATTGTAGACAGTGGCAGGTGGTGAATGTTTGCCTGAGATTTATCTCCAGCGGGAGAGGCCGTAATGTGGATCCTTTATGTGGCTGACTGTTGCAACTCTTCCAGTTCTCAGAGGAGCCAGACTGCTTAACCGACACTGGCATGATTCATACGTAATTAGCACCTCTAGAAAAACAAAGCAACAGATTTTGGACAATCTTGCTGCCGTTGATTACAGTGTTTTGAAGAGCTCATCTCGCTGTGGTGTTGTACCGCCGACAGATGAAGAACACTAATAAAAGACTTTCCCAAGAATGTTTTATACTCAGGTGATTGCAGACTTAACAAACGCTGCCTTATGTATTTGTTTAACCAGAGACTTGTAGTATTTAGCAAGATAAAGGAAACAAAATGAAAGCTATTTGGTGTACCCAGGAATAATTAAAAAAGAAAAAAGTTTTCGGCATTTGAAATGTCCTGCGTAGATGATGAGCCACGGCTGATCGTTGGATCTGCTTTAGATCAGCAGACTGCTGGCACTTTTGGTGTAACTGCCTTCCAAGCAGTTATTTTACCCCGAGCTTTGATTGTATGTGACATACTGCATTAAGCTAGAAGTATAAAAATACCTCCCAGCCACTGAGCAAACTCATTGACTGCACACTTTACAACCTTAGGCCAAACACAGCAAGCTTGTTTGCCATGAAAAATATAACAAGCGTATAGATAGCCGAGCCTGCGGACCCACCCAGTGACCACTGTCGAAACGTTTCCCTAAGGTTTCTTTACAGCTTTAGGAGATGAAGAAATGACCTAAACAGCAAACGCAATGATTAGGCGTAGTCTTCGAAACATGTGCTTTAGTTAAAGTGCTTCATAATGAATCAGTGTAGGAATGTCTGATGCACTACAGGGTCTGGCGTATAGCAAAGGTTAATGGTGTGCACCCCGTCTACACAGAGACCATAGCTCTCTCTCAATTGTTGAGATATGACCTAAAAGGTGTATTATAGAGCTCCTGTAAATGGCACATGAGCTATGACTCAGTGCTCAAATCCCAACTATACTGGCGTTGCTTAATACTTCCTGTTGTCAGATTTTTGTGAGACGTACCTCGGTTTACAAATATCAAAAATGAGTACAATGAGGTCCAAAATTGGAGACTAGCCAGAAAATTGTGGAGTTTTGTTCATTCAAAACTGTGAACCATTTCAAACAAATAAAGGACATGTTTATTATCTGGAATATTCAGTACTGAACATCCTGTCATTACACCCTAGGTCATTACTTGAAGTTAAGCACAATCGTGATACTGACCAAATGAACTCTGTGATGTCGACCAGATGGCAGAAGGTCGGGTTTTTCTTTCCGATGGATTTGAACTAATATGGATCATTAGGTTTCGCATAACCTTGCGGTTTCGATGTCACAAATCAGTTCCAAAGGTTTATTCATGGTGAACGTGATACAAGCTGAACATCTGATTATGTACATTTTGCACAGGAAATGTTCTCTAACGGAGTCCATAAAAGGACAACGATTCATCATTCGCATTCCTTCATATGTAACATCCCCACGTGTCAAGTGAAAGCGTCCCTTGGATTTGTCGGACCACATTTTATTGGCTCCCAGCTGCTCTGATGAGAAACCCAATCAACCAATCAGGATCCTGCATGAATACCACCTGCACGAGTTTAACAAGCTTACTGCTGTAATGTACAGATCAGACAGAGATTTGATTCGACGGCGTGTTTCCTCATTTCCTCCTGAAATCAATTCATTGCTACGCCACTGCATCGCCTAACCTGTAGTTACAGTCAGGAGGTGTCCTGAGAAATAATTAGCCAATAATGAGGCAGAAAGGAAAAATTCAGCGTTGTTAAAATTCTTGATTGTCACTCTTAATTACAATGGCTCAGGAGTAAGCTCCGAGCTTATTTTATTTCACAGTAGGAAAGGCTCTCTAATTGGCACTCCATGTACTAGGCAATCTGAAACACGGCTTTGAATAAGACAGATAATTAGAGGACAACGGAAAGTGCAGCGCCGTAACTCTGTGAGCCCGTGCCAGTGCGAGGAGCAGTTCATGGCCCTGGACAAGGCTTAGAAGACATCTGTTGTACATCTTAACTTCAAACATGCCCTGCTGCAGTCTTTCTGTGGAACCCTAGGCCGGCTCCCACACTCCCTAGCTCTGCGCCTGAGGTGAATTGCTCGTCTGAATGGCCTCCAATATTCTGTCCTGCCCATTCTTGCTCGCGTCGCCGGAAAGTACTCAGAACAAGTTATGAATCGAGCCCCGGATTCAGATTCACCCCTTTCCCCCTCCTTTCGGAAGTCGTCGCGTGTTCCTGTTCGGCTGTAGCCGGATAGTTGTTTCCATACTGCTGTCTCTTCCCTGTGCGAGTCTCGCAAGTTCATTGCAGACCTTCGTGCTCTGATCAGTGCTGCGGTTATTACAGCAGAAGCCCAGAGGATTGCGTGTATACCGTAAGGCCCAGCGTTAACGGCTGCCTGCCTTCCTGTGTCTTGTTTACAAGACTCATACAGATGATTGATCCAAATCTTTTGTGTTGGAATGAAAGGATAGTCACTACCAAGGGGGGAGAAAAAAACATGTGGTCCTTTTGCGGTAGCAAAAAACAAAAAAATATGTGACAAAGCTGGGAAAAAGGCACTTTGCTATAATGCCATCTTAAACTAGTTCTTAGAAGGTGTTAAACCTGGAGGTTTTAAGCATTAAAGCAAAGCAAGCTTGCAGGAAATCATTGATCTGTTTACTCTGCAGACATGAGCAGAAATAAACACACACACACGCACACACACTTGCCTGTTTGTTTTACAGCATATGCAAATATGAGCTTTGGAATCTAATTTGCGGTTAAAGCAAGGCCCGTGTTTGAGAGCTAATCTCAAATCATGCAAAATAATGTGCATGTATTATTTCAGGCACAACAATCATGCTGGCAGACAGCAGAGCACCGAGGAGGCGCTTTTTCTTCTGGAAAACAAATTCCAGCGTTCTCTGCCAGGCACACCTTATTTATAAATGGCCTTAATCCAAGAATCTCATGTGAAGAACTAAGTCTTGAGTTCTTTAATCCTCCCTTAAAAACAGCCATTTGCTGTAATATTATATAAACCTTTGTTGTTTAATCATTTTAAGGACTTACTTTAAAAAAAAAGTGGGGGGGGGGGGGGGCAGGGGTACTGAAGCAGAGTCAGAGTCAGCATAACACTTTCTGTAAGAGTGCGTCATCATTTCTGTTATTAAACTGGTTTAATGGTGACGGGTGTAAGGGTCGTGGTGGAAGTTTCGTACACTGGAAAATGTTCCTGTTAGCCACAGGCAGTGTGTTGCTCACTGTAGACGAAGCAATAAACATTTTGTGCATGAATGCAGCCATTCAAACAGCCCGACTGTTCTGCAGTGAAGTCGGGAAGATAAGTAGTTTGTGTGTTTAATATGGACGCTGTAATGTTTGCGTATTCATATTGTGTAGTGGGAAACGAGCAGCCTTTTTTTCCCCTTTTTTTTTTTTTTTTTTTTTTTAATGTTTCCTGACATTTCTGTTTTACCGAAAACCCCACATGATGAAAATAGCCGTTATTACTACTACTACTACTACAGCCTGATGATACGTTGGACTGAAAAAATGGCCTGAAATTAGCGTCAGGAAAATAATGGGAGCTGCCGTTGATTATTAAAAAAAAAACCCCACAAAACAAGAAGTCTGATTCATATCCACACAACATCGTGTATCACGTAAAGAATAAAACACAGTGGGGCGTGCTGGAACATAATCGGCGGCAGGGTGGTGCGGTACAGCCCGATGGGAAGCAGCTCCTGTTAGCAAGGCAATTGTTCTCCTGTATCAGAACATCTCAAGGCTTTTTTTTTTTTTTAAATTCCTCTTAAAACAATGTGTGAACGGAACAATTTTTTTATTTATTAAAGAACAGCGCATTTATTTTTACCCATTTATAGTTATCTTTAACGTTGTGGAACATCTGCGAAACAGCTTGGGTCCGGTTATCACTTGTGTTATAGCAGTACCTCTCGTTTTTTTTCTCATGCTTGAATTTAATAAGACACAAAAGAAACAAACCAAAAACAAATAAAGGCCACCCCGGTGACTTTCCTGTGTCAGAAAACCCCAAAATCCTATATACACAAATCCTCACAGAAAACAACCGCATCTGCCATGCAAGTCCCTGTGCAAGCTCTTCTTATGGAATTAATAACGTATTAGCTTGCCTATCATATACATGACTGCAATAATACAAACATGTGATCTGACACAACGTGCAATAGGAAATACAATGCAGTTTCTGTATAACAGCACCATGTGGACGGTGTTGTTCCTTTCATACCATAGTAATTTACCCATGGTTACAATGTTTGATTGATTAATTTATGAAATTGCGTGCATTTGAACAGTTTATAGTTAATGTCGTGGAAGGTCAGACAGATAGATTAGTTTCTGTTCTCGCTTACGTTAGAGCTGAAATACACAGTCATTCCCTCACAACCTCTCTCGTCTCTCTGTCTCTCTCGCTCTCTCTCTCTCAAAAAAAAAAATTGCAGCCTGTCATTTTATTGGGGAAACAGAGAGCTTCTCTGTCCTGCAGACCTTCCTGTGTTGATAAACTTTGCGAGGCACAATGTCTGTTACAAAGCGCTTATAACCAAGATTCCATCCATAAATGTTAGATAAATGTCTCTTACCAAAGAACATCACCACGTCAGTGATTACAGGATTTACTTTGCTTAACAAAACATAAAAAAATTTAAAAAATCCTTTCTTAGTTTTGTCTGGATCCTGTGTCTGAGCTGTTACGACAGAAAAAGACAAGTATTATAACGAGTGCATTAGTAATATTAACCCATCGTCCACGTTACAGCCGGAACTTCTGCTATGAAGTAATGCACACCTTGTGACCAATCAGATTCAAGAATCAAATAAATTGTATAACGTATAATGCAGGATAATTAGACGTGATGGTTTTATGCCTGTGTTGTGCTCTATGAAGACGCAAAGGACTGTTGGCTTGAAAACAGCTCATATACTGAGAAGTCCTTTTCCCCAGCTCTTCATCTTGACCTATGTTTACTCAGAGAGCTGGAAGCCTAGGTCGTTTTTTTTTGTAGGAAAATGTGAACACATCAAATTTGATATCGCTGTTGCAAAGGGTGTAGTAAACCTACACACATACATATATATATAAAAAAATTTTTTTTTTTTTTTTACTTTTTTTGGCTCGTATTTTTTTGTCACCAGTGAAGTTTCACAGACTGTTCTCATAAATATTTCATATCAGTTCTGCTTCCTAAAAGTAGATGACATATTTTTTATATGTCTGCATGGCCAGATCATCACATGCTCCTTGGCGTTCACTGTGGGTGTAATCTGAGGCTAGGGTTGTCTGAGCATTTCAGATGAAATTTATGTAGTACATATGGGTAAGCTGTAAACCACATGGGACACACTGTTATAGGAAACTAATTAATGACAGAGGGGTGTGATGTGGGGTGACACCCCAAAGTTGATTGTTTTGCAGGAAAAACACTCGTCAGTGTTTTACGACACGTTCTTCTTGGCATCTATTAATAGTTACATTTAATGCTATGGAACATCTGTAAAACAAGTGAGTCCCCGCTATTGCGTCTAGCAGCTGTAAGCAGTCCTTCCACTTATCTTTCACCAACCTTTTTTTTTTTCTCTCTCTTAACATTAATCAGACAAAAGTTACTGAGAAACCTGAAAATACCATGTCCTATCTCCTGTGGTGGTTCCAGCTTTACATGTGTGTGACTGACACAAAGTCCATGTCCAAGTTTTAACACGTTTCGTGACGACACACTGGGAAGTCTTTGTCCTCAGTTAAGTGAAGATTAACATCTGTTTCATTATATGTTGGTGGTCATGAAGTTTAATGATTTCTTTAAAACCAGAGTAATGACGTTACACTTTCGAGGCCTGTAAGAGGGTCTAAGTCTACATTTGTTCGAGCAGATTTCCATGTTTCCCCAAATGCTTTAAGATCGAGATCAAGAGCTGCCTGTTTTTTTAATTAAGCCTGAGGAAAATGAGAAAACAACTCGACCGCAAGTCGAATCTTGCCAACAGCTAGGCCAGACCAGACCAAACTGTATAATTACTCTGAAGTGTTCCTGCAATAAATCTACATCCAGACATGAAAGAATTTCGGAAACATCTTTAATTATACACACAGAGAAGACCACATGAGCACAGTACCTTGCGAGCAACTTCATGCAGAAGTTATCTGAGGAATGCTGAAAAAAGAAAAACTGGTAAGGACATACCAGTAACGACGTCTCTGAGCATATTCGCACTTTCAGTTCAGATGAAGGCTGGTTCGATTTTTCATTTAGCACAGTTCACTGGAACAAGTAACAGCCCTGCCATTAAAACACTGGCATGAACCAGACTATCGGATTAAAAAAAAATTCTCCATGAGAAGGTCACTCTTGGTCTGCTTCCAGAAAGACATTTTTGAGGGAATAGAAACAATGTTTTTGGGTTTGAAACTTCCTGTTATAGTGGAACGAGCCTGCATTTTCCGTCTTAAAAAGTCTACGGATTATATTTACCACCTTTTGACACAACGTTAAAAATGTCAGGGTAATCTTTCGGAACTGAAATGAAACAGTGCTTTACTTCCCCGTTTCGGTCTGAACCAAGACATTTGCATTACAGGTGGGATCACGCACTCAAAGCCCATCGCGAGAAAGTCCAACGCACAAACCTGAAAGATGGGTTTGATGCTTTAAATATCCCACTAGAAATACAGATGTGATATGATCCAGTCATCATTTAAGACACTAGTTTAACTGATGAATTTAACACCCTAGTGCGTACTCATGACGTGATGCCAGTTCTTTATATATTCATCCTACAT
This sequence comes from Chrysichthys cranchii, assembly GCA_030068335.1. Taxonomy (NCBI): domain Eukaryota; kingdom Metazoa; phylum Chordata; class Actinopteri; order Siluriformes; family Claroteidae; genus Chrysichthys; species Chrysichthys cranchii. Next base: position 7,476,043 of record JAQMCW010000006.1, read on the forward strand.
TTATTACTCTTTGCCTGTAATAAAGGAAGTGATCAGCATTGCTCTTGCTTCATGATCTCTCTCAGTCAGGCCAGACAGAAATAGAAATGACTATTGGCTAAATAACGTGACCCATCTTCACGCCAGATCTTGGTCTTGTCAGGAATTTCCACGGTTGCGCAACAAGCCAGTATTTAGGTGGTGCTTTGGAAATTTGATCTCTGCTCTGTTTTTATCCGGAGGACCTCGGACAAGCCTGAGGTGAGACAGAGGAGACTCTGTGCTACCATTGTCCTGCACTCTCGGCTATTGTCTGCCCTCTGATCACCCCTTTATCTGTAAGAAATCCATACCATGGAGAAGCAGAAGTAGAGCATATTAGCTTACAAGCGCAGTGAATTGAAGGTCTTTAGGAGGTACGTCGACCCATTATAGGACAGGTCGAGGGTGTAGATTGGAAAGTTGGAATTTGTTTAGGTGAACGTGCCAGATTCATTACAAACGGCATGCTGTGCTGGACCACTGAACCGCATCCCGATGTAAGAGCTCATCCTGAACACATCCTGATATAGAGAAAGAAAAGCGCTAGTATTAGAGAGGGTGTATAAAAATGTCTATTAAAAAATACTCATCCGTTTAATAGTGCACTCGGTGTGTTTTCATGGTATGATATTTTTATAGAAAACCCCAGATAGCGTTTGTTCGCCTTGAACAAAATTTTCCTTTTGTTTATTTCAGCGTCACTAATCAGAGCTGTACGGCTTCCAGATTATAAGAGAATATATTCACGGGGGCAGGTGTGCAGTTATATAAGCCATAAAAGACGCAGGAGTGATGTCGTTCGAGTAAAGATTTCCAAAGGTTTCGGTAACGCGGAGGTAACATGAAGCTGTGCTTCGTGACATTCTCTCGATGGACATAGGAGTGACGTGGCTGTAATATTAGCAGGTAGCCTCTTTAATCTGATATTTGAACTGGCCCTAAGGCATATGGCAGGTGGTAAATGCTTTGATATGTGCTTGCTAATGTTACAACATCGTGCCGGTTCAACTACCTTGAAAACGACAGTTGCGTGACGTTTTTTTTAAACTTAAAAAGATATCTATAAAAAATAGCTAAAATAATTCACTCAGGCTGATATTGCTAATATCTGACTGTATTACCACAAACATATAAACTGAATCGCACTGACTGGAATAGCGCACAATCCTAATTGGTGTCTTTCTTCTCTAGCAGCTTGTAGGCAGTGAAATTGGATTACAAAAAGACAAACATGACAGGTTCATTTTATACGTATCTCTGAAAGAAATTGAGTGGTTAAAAATGAAGGCTTGTCTTTACTCAGTCTTTTAACAGTTCATGAATCTCCTTTTTCTTTGAACTGAGATCATTTGTCCTCAGGGTAATATTACTGCGTGAGCTTTATGAGCTTTTGGACTTTCATGTCTAAAATATGACTTTAAAATGTCTTAGAATCGCGTGCTGTGGTGTTGTATTTCTTCTTTTTTAGATTTCGTAAAGATCCATGTTTTGAAACAGGAGGGGAATGAGCAGAAGTAACGGGGACGGCGCTGTTTATAGGGCATGGTGGTACAGGAAGTCTGAAGGGTCTTCACTTGCCCCATCGGAGCACCAGCAAGGCATTCCTGTTACAAGCCTCTAACAGCAGGAGCAGCTTTTCCAGTGCCAATAACCGAGAGAAGCAGGACTTTCCTCCCTGAGATGTTTCTTCCATCTCCTTGGCCTCTCTGAATCCCAGAGGGGAGCCGCTAACACTGTGGCCAAGTACGAGTAGCAAGATGCGTCCCAGCATCCCAGTGAAAAGGAAATGCCTTTCATTCACACGAGCTCACAAGCCAAATTCTTCCTACACGTCTGTGCCTGTGAATGTGTTTTCTGTAGGTTTCAAATGCACGTGACCTTTCGATCACTGTCAGATTACAGTCGAAAGACAAAAAGTACTCGAGGCCAGTTAAGCCAAATCGGTCAAAACAATATCCTGCTCAAGGTCACAGTGAAGGTGGGATTAATGATCGATATTTGTTAAATACTTAGAGAAACTGTCGATGGTTCCTGTAAGCAGTACTCGAAGCCTCGCCAACGGCTGTGGTTCAGATGTGGCACTTACACTTCCTCCAGTCATCTTACCCTATTTCTGCATTCTCTCTCCCTCCCTCTCGCCTCTCCCCCCTTTCTGCCCTCACGGTGCACTCTGGCTTCAGATGCTGGCCATTAACGTTCACCGAGCTGCTCTGTAACGTGAAGGAATGGGGTGCCCTCGGCACTGTGAAATTGTGACTGGGTCATCGTTAACACATGCCGCTCTAATAGCCTGTCTGTGTGTCTGCTTGATGTGGAGCTGTGTTTACTGCGCGGCTACTGACGACCCCGGAATGACACAAATGGTGTGTTCGGGTTATCCTGTTAAGAGCCAAGTAGAGAGAGGAGGAAAGCAGCTAGGTGTAAAGCACAAAAAGATCTCTCCGAATGCCAAATCAAGCTAATCCCTGCCTTTACAAAAAGATACACTATCCTTAAGCTCTTTCACAGGCAACCCCCATCTGACTGATCCAAGAATATTTTCCGGCTGCTCTCATACAGATTCCTCGTACTGCTGCTATAGGGAGTGTTCAGATATTTCAAATCCCTGCACTTCTCACGCAGATCAGATGAATCCTTTATTGAATGAAACCCCATAAAATCCTGGCTTATTGTTCAGTTATTCCACTTAAAGCAAAGTAACAGCTATGAATTATTCAGTAAGTACACTAGAAAAAAAATAGTTCAATCCAGTACCTTTAAGGACTCTTTGGTTCGTCCTTCTGGGATATATGTGGAAGCTACGACCCCTTATGAATTATCCAAAGACTCTTTAAGAAACTTTTTTTTTTTTTTTTTTTTAAGTGTACAGCTTACTACAGACAGGGAAGTCATACCGTTATACAAGTCAGGATCCAGGGTTTTCAAACAGTGTGACGAAATTATTAATGATTTTGCATCAATCTGCTGTCAAACATTCGCTAAAAGTTCGATTCAACTTATGACTGGAAGACCGTGGTGGAATGCCAGAGATCCCTGGTAATGCCTCTTAAAAGATCCCGCTCAAAGAGAGGGGAAGAAAGGAATAGTTATAAATTATGTAAAGCCTACTCTCACATCCTGCCGCGCAACTCCGCTCTTAAAGCTCGGTGCCATCCTCTTGTGTTTTCCCTTCAGAGGATAAAGCTTAATGCTGGACCTTGAGATTTTCCTTAGGAAAAAAAAAAAGTCTTAACGCAGCATTCCTCCCCTGCTGCTACACAAAAGCGAATGTTCAGGCTTTGTTTTAACACTAGCAGAGAGTTCTGCGTGTATCGAAGATGTCACTTGATAGCGTTCGCACACCTTTAAAGCCATTACCCCGTGCCCTTTTACGCCCTTCTTCTATGGCCCAGCACTGGATTTCTGTGGTGCTCAGCTTGTGATGCTCCCCTGCTGATAGATAAATGCTGTTTTGCTATCCGTGGGGAAGAGGAGCCTGAGGAGGGACAAATAAGGTAGCCTACGTGCACAGAGTGTAGAATCAAAAATGGAAGATTCAGGCCTGCTAATTATTGGGAATTGGTGTATAGGCAGAGCGTTTTTCTCGAGTTTTCTCTTGAGAAATGGAAATTGTACAGCTTTGAGGCTTTGCCGTGAAACCAAGTTCATGAGCTCTGAAAGAGAAACTGCCTATATTTCTTAGGTGTGCATGAAAGATCATTATCGGACTGTAGAAATCACCGATGAAGCAGAAGGAACGAGTATGTATGCACATGGGCTTCTTGGAAATACATCATTAGTGTGTGATCAAGTTGCATGGTAGTCATCGTCAAAGCTGGGTCCCGTTAATCTGTGTGAACTGCACACAGATTTCCATAGATATGCTGTATCGGTGTTGTAAAAAGTCCCATATTATAACCAGTTCTCAAAAGCTTTTAGGCTTTACGGGGGGGGGGGGGGGGGGGGGGGGGGGGGGGGGGGGGGGGGGGGGGGGGGGG
>JAQMCW010000006.1:7502868-7513492 GCA_030068335.1 Chrysichthys cranchii
AAGTGTGCTCACTTCACCAAGTTCCCTACTGCTCTCAACAGCCCTGAATTACAGTGACTTCCCATCGCAGGTGACTCTCCATCCTGCTCTCCACACAATGTTCGACAATTCACAATATCCTTACAACTGCTTTAATTATGATGGAGACTATCCGTCCTGTGGCACCGAGGAGGAGAAGAAGGTGTGCAGACCTGCTTACAGGTATTTGGTTTCAACATTTTAATCCTATTATTATTATTATTATTATTATTATTATTATTGTTGTTGTTGTTGTTGTTGTTGTGATAGTAATAATATTGATCATTGTCTTAGCAAATCTTTTATTCTGTTTACTGTCATTTAAAATTAATTATTAAACATAATCATAATAACAACAGAGTTTATAAATAAACAGAATTATTACTATTGTTATTATTATTATTATTATTATTAGTAGTAGTAGTAGTGATAGCAATAATAATATTGATAATAGTTATAGCAGTTCTTTTATTCTAATTACCTTTATTTAAAATTGTTATTCAACATACTACTAATAATAACAGAACTGGTAAAGTTATTATACAATAATAATAATAATAATAATAATAATAATAATGATAAAAGATTTATTAACAGTTGATTAATAGTGCAATTTTTTATTACTAGGGATGTTGAGGCTAAGCTCATGTTACGTTAATGCAACTATTGTTGTTTAAAATACTATTTTTCCAAGAGCAAGAAATAGTGTGATCAGTGCTAATATTATGCATGGCCATTAAAACTTTAGGTGTAAAAGTAAGCAGGTCACTCATCCACTTATCCAAACTGTGAGAACGATTATCTACTTTATCAAGACTTATCTAATTTTGTGGAATGTGCTTAGCGGTTTAGGACGAGGAGCTGAAGCTTCGGTACCGCTCTTATATTTGTCTTTCTCTCAAGGTTCCTTTCTTTCTTCATCTCACAGTTATATTGCGCTGATAGCCATGGCCATACAGCAGAGTCCAGAGAACAAGGTCACTTTATCGGGCATCTATGAGTTCATCATGAAAAGATTCCCTTATTACAGATCCAACCAGAGAGCCTGGCAAAACTCCATCCGTCATAATCTCTCCCTCAACAGCTGCTTTATAAAGGTAAGAAGGGTGCCAAAACTTTGTACGGCACAAAAGCATGTCAAGATTAAATTAAATGAAAATGTGGTAAGTGGTGCACAAGCAGAGCCCTGGTCACAAACAGTTTCACTGTTTCAGGGTAACTTTTGTTACACAGCTCATGTCTGTCTACTAAGAGCTTGTGTTTTATTCACTTTTGTAGCCTCTGAACCATCTGCCTGACACCTGCAATTCACTACACCCACACACACACACACACACACACACACACACACACACACACACACACACCTGAGTCACATTTTTAATTCCTTGGAAGATTGTGAGATCAAAATTTGTTTTTCTCAGGTACCGCGCACTGAGGGCAACGAGAAGGGGAAAGGAAACTACTGGACTTTTGCTACAGGATGCGAGTCCATGCTGGACCTCTTTGAAAACGGCAATTTCCGACGGCGGCGACGGCGGCGACGCAACCTAAGCCTGGGCTTCAGAGAGCCGTCTGAACCCTTCAGTCCCATGGACCCTCAGCAGAATGCCGCAGTGCGGTCACTTCATCCTGATTCCTTTTGTCCAGAGCGTTCAACCCACAGAGTGGACCAGCGCAACGCTCCACTCAGCAAACCCGAGCCAGAGATCAAATTCAGCATCGACTACATTCTGTCCACGCCAGACCCCTCGCCAGGGTTTAGACCTCCACACGGAGGCTCTGCAGGAGCCGTGATACAGCATCTGGAGCCTCAGCAGCTCAACCTGCACTTCTGGACCCTGTAGCCTACACGTTCTGGAAAAACTCATGAAACCTCACTGAAGTTTTCAAAGGTGTGGTGCAAAGTAACTGGGACAATAACGTGATGATTGTTGTTGGGTCGAGTTCTTCCGAGTTTTGAGATCAAATGTTTAAACACAACGTAGGTGCAAATAACACGGCCTGGACTAGCGCTCATGGTACAGTGGGTTAACAGTAAAAAGAAATCTGTAAATGATCAAATGCACAGGTTTTATTTTTTGCCTTGTTTATTAGGCTTGTAGGCTGAATATTCTTACCTCTCTATACAAACATTCCTGAATTTTGAGAGTAAACTTGTAGGATTTATTTCCAACAAAAGAACAGAGATAAAAGTCGTTCTGCTTAGTTTCCCTAATATATCTTTTGAGTAAAAAAAAATAAAATAAAATAAATAAATATATAAATTACTAATAATAATGTCCATATTCACTAACTTTATAATTGTGCTGACACTGACATATATCTGAGATAAAATATGCTCAGTTTCTTTCCTTAGCTTATTGTAAATCATTTCCAGACCTAAGCTCAGTTCAGAGTGTGTTCAGCCTGCCTTTGGAGTTTAAACGTTCAGTATTGCACCCTCTCTTGGAGAAAGAGTTGAGGTGCTATATTGCTTGCACATTTCAGCATTTACATCCTATATAATTTCCCCTGACGCCCACTGCTCTGTCAGACATTTATAGATGGACCATATCTCTTCTGCAGACGAAAACCAATTCGACCTGCCCCCCCTTTCTTCCGTTTTCCAAGATGGATGTTTTCACCATCTACATTCAGTAAATTTTTGCTTCTCCTTATATTCTGTGCTCAGAGGACAAATTTCAATTTAATAACTTAATAATCACTGTAAAGTATAACATTGATTATCTGTGACAATTCAGTAGGTTAGAGAGAAGTGAAAGAACCTTTTTGTGCAATACCAGCATATACAGTATGTGTGTACTGCAGTGATTATGATTGTATTTTATATTGTATATAATCTGTAAAACTGATTTCTGGGGGGAAAAAAAACCCTATCAACACATGACAGATCAGACCATTAAAACAAATCTCTAATCAGATGAAAGCTCTAGGCTAACTTGTAAACTGCACTAATCTTGCACAAATATTAAAATAGGCATGAGACATCAAATTCTATCACCATATCAAAATGATACTTCATCTTATACTTAAAGTATACCTTAAATGAATAAAATCTGGATTAAGCACAGCCTAAGAATTTGGCTCAATGAAGGCATCTTTCTTCAATAAACAGCTGTAATTTGTTAAAACAATATCAATCTTCACACAGTTTCTTACAGTGAAAGTGTCAGAAAAGTTCATGTTAAAGATTAAAAATATGTCATTCTGTGTATTGTAAATTCTGCATTTCCGTGATGTGGTAATTAACATGCTGCCAACTCAGTGCGGTATAACCTTCTCCGAATCTGACTAATCTCTCTGACTGACCTTTTCCTGTGTGCCGAAACGGAGCCGCTCTCCGTTTGATCCCACCGCTCTATTAGAATACATATCATTCATAACGGCGCACGCTTAAAATGAAAGCCTGTTAACATTTATTTTCCTTCTAAGGTGTATCAATCATTGCATTTGTACTGGAGAGGGGACGTTTTTCAATTTAACCTTTATATTATGTTGTGACTACATCAGGAAGGTTTCGACACACTTACCATGAGTGGCATTTAATATAGTATTACACTTGCAAGGTTAGCAGGAGATGTGACCTTATTCAAATCCTTCTGCCACTACAACACCACTCCCAATGCAATTATAATTAAATGCCTTATGCCGGCTTGCAAATCCCCTGATCGATCATTGATATTAATGTTAATATTGCACTGCCCCCCAGCCCCTGTCTAGCAGTGGAACTGTTATGGATCAGCAGGTTTCTATTAACAGAGCTGTTGATGTTGTGGGCTGTGGTGTGGATATATTTGGGTAAATTAACTTAGCATAAAGTGCTCCAAGGCCTGGGCTTTAAAAAAAAAAAAAAAAACAAAACAAAAAAAAACCCCACCAAAGCCATAAGCCTCTACGCACTCTGTCTTCATTGTATTAGCTTAAGACTACCGTGTGTATAAATGCCATGGGATGATACAGAACACAATTATATTATATGTATTTATTGATATTTCCTAAAAATTTAAATATGGGTTGTCCTGCATTTGTATATGCAAATAAAATGTGTCTTTTTATAATATTACAGTCATCTTTTTCCCCTTTTTTTTTTTTTTTGCATAACATCACTGCATTATGTGGAACCAGTGTGACATTGGTGAAATTAGGAGCTTAGGGCAAAGTAAACAGAATTGAGAGAGGCAATTGGGAAATCAGTGGTGTGCAACAACAACAGCAGCCATATCACAAACATAAATAGCCAATTTACTCAATTGTTTCTAACTTTTCTCCACAGTTTATAATTGCTTTTTTTTTTTTTTTTAAATAATATGACTCAATAACTCATATAAGCAATGTGTGTGTGTGCTTTTTTTTAAATGCATTAATGCATGTTTATGTATAAGAACGGCAATCCAATTATTAAGTTCCTGATTAATAATAATTTCCTTGCGGTCTGTTTTCTCGGAAGAGTAAAAATGAAGTACTCACTGGAGATTAATGTACACGTCTGAATGCTCTGGGTACTAATGAGGATTATTTCAATAACTTGAGGCCAGAGAGACATAGTAATGTGCTTCTTAAAATCACAGAGAAATTCACCCTGTTGCAATTTTGATATCAGTTCTGTAATGTTGACACTTATTTGAACTTGATTTCCCCCTGAGATACACCTGATAGTTCATGGATGTGTCTCACAGTAAACTGGAACAGAACAGCATTTCTCCTAACTGACCTTGGGGAACAGTGGAGAATAAAATCAGACAGACACAGAGTGTTGAACCTATAACAAAAAAGACATTTATCCAAGCAAAATATTATGAGTTGCATTGTGGGAGAAAATTCATTAAAAAAGAAAAAAAAAAAAAAAACCTCTCAAGGCTTGTGTAGAAATTAATTAATTAGTCATTAATAGCATCTGGGTCTTCAGCTTCGGTTTAAGAAATGTACAAAATAATTAAACCACAACAGAAGTCCATCACTAATTTATTTACTGGCAATCAGAAAGCATACACATATTCGTCATCGTCTTATTGTGGGAAATAGCTCGACTCTTGGAAACATTTAGTACTCCCGTAATTACCTTTGATGAGATTTTTGCTGCTTGAACTCTTTGATTTCATCACGGCATTTCTCTTAACTCTTTACATCAGAACAGCCTACGGCATGAGCACTTTACTCTTAATTAAACTTAATTCCTCCCTAATTAGTGTCTTTTATCGTATAAGCAAATAAACTAGACAGAGTCTGGAGTGAAACAACTGCTCGAGCGTATGTGCCGGCACTAATTCTGACGGATCTCCTGGACATGATTGTAAAAAAATAATTTAAAAAATATATTATTACTGTATAGGCATTTGGGGGCAAAAAGGCAGAAAAAGCAGACTCGATGAAAGGTCACCACCTTGGTAAGTTTTATTGGAGATTAGCACATGCATGAATCAAAGAGCACAGAGTGCAACTTGAGGTATAACAACAAGTAAGCACACAGACCAGCACATCAGTACACAGCGGTGTACGGTTTAGCCGTGCCTCATGCTCGCTCGAATACGACGCACTCGAAATCTCTTCGCTAGTCCGTCATTCTTTCCATAGGATGAATGTTTCCTACAGTGGGGATGGGAGTATGCTCACACAGACACAGGACACTTCAAATACATATCCAGACAAAGAAAAGTACTACTCATATATGCATATTAAAACGCTCAGAGGATGCAGTGATTTTCAAGAAATTCCTTCCCACATCAAAAAAGGAGCAACACTGACCACTTTGTGTGATCACCATGTGTAACTCTCTTACAGCTTTTCTTTTCAATCGCAGTAAAGTCAATGATTTGTATTTATCTTTAAAAACTGATAGTCAGGATCACTGAACCATGAGGTGCAAATACCTCTGAACAGCTTACAAAAAGCAAAACACAAACACACTCAGGTTTCTATTAACACAAGTTTAAAAAAAAAAAAAAAAAAAAAATCACACCAAGTCCAAAAAAAAAAAAAAAAAGTCAAAAGCTGTGAAGTTGATCATGGAATTCAGGCGGACCATCCCAATACTGACATCATGAAAGAGAAATAAAATCACTCGTTCCTTCACAGAGCATGACACACGCCCAGGCTCGCTGAAATCCAAACAACGTTCTGATGTAGTGCAGAAGCTGGCGAGTGTTATTCTACACTTAAAATATCCGTACACAAAAATTGCACATATTTGATTTAACAAACTGAATTAGTGCTGCAATGCATGTTCATAAAAGATTTCTTCATAGACCAAGGTGTTAGCACTACTGAGGAGAGTAAGTGAGTTCAGAAATTAAGCATTAATGAGATTAGGTACCTTAAAATGAGTCCTTTATATAAGAATTCATTATCAGCCATTGCTGATTAGTGGTGATTTGTGGGACAGCAGAAACAAACAAACTAAAAAAAAGCAATTAGTGTTTTCCTTTCCTGTAACCCGACTATAAAATTGCTCCAAAGATAACCCACACAATGAAATAAAAAAATTCTCATTAAAATAAAATCACTCATAAAAAGCAAATATACGTCTTTCCAAGAATTTCTCTCCCGCACACACACTGACTACGTTCCACCGGCTTTCCGCTGATCTCACCAAGGCTGACATTTTTAAACGTATTCTACGTAATTAAATCCTACAAATGTCAGAAACCTCTGTTCTGCTGCAATAAACCACCTTATCAAACCTGACCAAACAAAACGTGAGCAGAGGGAAAAAAAAACATAGAACAAACCTATCAGTCCTCTCTCTTTCTTTTCTAACATCACATCACTGTTCCCTTTGCTTACTGGACACTCAATTTACGCTCTGGATTGGGTGTCCAGGAGATCCATGTGAGTGTCCAGGACAACTGGAATCACCTGAGCAGAATTTAGGGCAGTACATTCTTTCTTAAATTAGTGTTTTTACAACAACACAATGTCCCTCTGCAGTCTATCCACTCAGCAAGCGCACAACAAGCACAGAAATAATATGCAGTCAAGAGACGAGCGTTACACAGGGTTTTTCCCTGACACAAAGTGGGAAAAAGACAACAATCTGTCAAAGCAGGTAAGCGTGGCGTGCTCTGTTCAGAATGCTTGTACTTTGTACTGGAATTCATTACTACAAAATCACTTTTTAGGAACAAGCCACATCTGTAATGCTGCAACAGCCTACAGTTTGTTTAAATAATGTGTGGGATATAAATTCAGGGAATTAACAGGATTTCATTGAAGAAACTTTCATTTAAATGTGTTGCATCTTAATTTCCTCCAACTCCTGGCTCTTAGGACAAAACCGACTTCATACCAGTATGTGAAATATTCACGTTTACTAGAGAAAGCAGTGAAATACAACCTTTTAAAGTGCCTGTGCTATTGCTATTACTAGTGAACTGTATTAGCTTTGTTTTTCAATGTTTTATATCTTTATCTAGGTGTTTAGAGATCACACCGTAATCCAGCGAAACAGGTTAGAATGTAGACGTGATAATTGTGCACTTAGGTCTTTTAGTAATACGAGCTATCCGACATCACCGTTGATGTTTTGTGCTTTTTGATTTTATGAATTGTACTTAATATTTATGCTCAACAGTTCGGGTTAAGGATGATACAGCTACAAACAAGAAACAATCACCTGGGCTAGATTTCCTGCATGCTAGTCTACAGGACACTTGGGGGAAGAAACAAAACATTAGGCCGCTCTCTAGGGCCTTGAGGAATTCTTTAACTTTACACTTTCTCTGCGGAAATGCCGTCTAGTGCAGTGTTTCTCAACCGGGGTGCCGCGGCACCCTGGGGTGCCGTCTGACATCCCCAGGGGTGCCGCAGAAACGTCAACCAACACCCCCCCCCCGTCGCACGAAAAATTTCCGCCGCCACACCCCCCCCGGTCACAAAAAAAATTTAGCTAGCTATAGACCGATATATCATATTTCAGTTTTGTGGTGGCTCACAGGTCGGCTGTTAAATGACAGAATAACTGTGCCTGAAAGAAACACAGACAAATGGTCTTTTTTGGTTTGGGTTGGGTTCTCTCTCTCTCTCTCTTTTGGCTGGAGGAGTGCCGTTTTTGCCTATTTTTGCCCCAAATCCTTCTGTGGCACAACTAATAAATATACTTCACTGATGTTTAATACATGCTTCTCTAATGTTATGTTGATGGATTTTGTTTTTGTAAATGTTATATTTTAATGAATTCCAATCATTCTCCATTTACCATGAGACCACACCTTTCAGGAGGAGCACTAAAGACGAGAGACAAACGTGAGGTAGGGGATGGTCAAGGGGCTTCCAAGTTCGGAGAGTTCAAAACATCTCTGCAATCTGTCAATCGTTACAGACTTACATGTGCTCTGGGCCATGTACCATTTTTTTGGGGGGGGGGTTTGACAACTTATAGCAGCTTGTCTAATGTTAAAACGTGTACAGATCTGTGGGTCTGGTTTTGCCATGAACGTCTGAAAAGCATCAAGCATTTTGAAACAGTTGGTCATCTTTGAATTCCCAAGGGAGGAAACCCTGATGTAAGCTATTCTTCTGGACACCAATAAGCAGATATATGAAGTTTGGTCCATTAAAACAGCACACATCTGTGAGTCACACAACAGGAAAACACTTGAATGTATCAAACAGCATATTCACCTTACAGAACTTAAAATTTGATCAAATAGGTACATGTTAGCTACTTATGACTTCTGTTCGTTAAGGCAAACCCATTTCATTTCCTAATAACAGCACTGAGCTCGACATCTCTTCCACAGTAGTTGCGTGAGGGGGGAAAAAATCCAATTTAACCTGCCTTGCAGTCACTATCAGCTTTGAACTCTATTTACTTGGAATATGTCTCGTATAACAGGCAGCATAGAACGGTGGCTAAGATTTGCATTTGAACAAAAGCTCCATCTGCACAGGCTAAAAGACTGCGTCAGTGCAAATGATCCTAAATATACATATTAACACTATCCCTTTTGCGATTCCTCAAATAGCTTTCACATCTAAATTACTAACACATTATCCTGAGGCAGTACAAAAAAAACCCTCACTTTAATCAATCACTATACTTAAGAGATCTTTCACCGAACCATCATTTTTATATCCTTTTCCCTTTCTCACCGCTTTGCGAGGTAGACCAAAAAACAGAGCTCATGTAACCGAAATCAAAAAAACCACCACGCCAAGTTCATGTACTACAATTCACATATCCTAAAAAACCCTAACTAATCCTTCCTCTATTCATTTTTATTTTATAGATAATACAATAGATAACAATAGATAAATCTAAAGTAGATGTTATTGGATCGAAACCTTTTCTAGGAAGAAATTTCCCTTAACTGTTAGGTTTGTGCGCTACCGAGGTCTTCAGGTGCATTATATCATATAAGGGAAATACACAGCTAAAATCAATGACGATTAGATGACATGTTTCTATATTAGCAGCACCTGCCAACTGAAGACTTCTGATGCACATTAGCATTAGCTAGCTGAACAACACTGCTATGGAATTGCAATTTAAATAATGTAGGCCCAAACAGAATTACAAAAAAAAAAAAAAAAAAAAAAAATAATAATAATAATAATGATGATAATTTCTGAAATTTCAAAAAATACCTAAAATGATCTTTTTGTTAAGAATGCACAACAAAGAATACTATTATTATTAAATTTAAGTTTGCTATTTGCTGTACTTCATTAACAAAATCTCAGTGAACCCTTACATTCATAGAGTTGAATTGTGATATGTATTTTTTTTTTTTTTTGTTGTTGTCGTCGTTGTTTGAATGAAATGAATGTCTGAAGCTCATGAAAATGTCTGTCTTGAGGATCCGTTCACAAACCCAGTCTGCGAGAGCAACCTGCATAGGAGGCAGCCGCCATGATGTTGATTGTGTAGTAATGCGGGAAGCAGAGGAAAGACGGGGGTCGCTGAGTCTGCAGGACCACCTACTTACCACACACTGGAGGCTGAACACACACCCTATAGTCCTGAAATCCTTCTACAAGGCAAACCGGGAGCCTTCAGATCGATCAGGCTTTTTCCCAGAATTTACAGCTGAGCCGGCTGCACTGGTCAAATCGGCGCTCGGTGCCAGTGGAAGTGTGGGGACCATCTCTGCAGCTTTAGCCCTCTCCTCCAAAAACTTATCAAATTCTGAATGAGAAAGAGACAAAGAAATGGTAGCCTCAGTGTCATACACTCACTACCATACAGTGATGTACCTGTACAATCATGTCTGTGAAGACTCCAAGTTGGTGTTATCTGCGTGTCTCGATGATGTTTCATCACCCACTTCACGTTTACTGATTTAGTCTTGTCTACTAGGGCTGCATGATATATCTAAAATTTATCGTTATCGCGATATCAACGCTTGCGATAGACGTATCCCAAAGATTACTTAAATTTCGATAAAATGTAGTCTGCATTTTATGTGCCGTGCATTCACACACTGAATGTCAATATATTTGGCCAATCAGATGCTGTCATGCTGCCTGAGAAGCCCGCCCCCTGGCCTCTTTATAGCTCATGATGTTTTAGGTGTAGAGAGTGTTGTCGGGATGGCTGAAGGTAGTGAGTTGAGTGAGGCAAACTTGGGCGAGGACGAATTGGTGACTAAAAGGAAAAGCATGTCTG
>JAQMCW010000006.1:7532105-7543622 GCA_030068335.1 Chrysichthys cranchii
GTCGGAAGTTTTTTTTTCATGACTATAATTTTTATTTGGCCATGCCTTCGCGACCCATTCTTGGTGGCCTCGCGACCCATAGTTTAAGAACCCCTGCTGTATACAGATCCTCGTCGACTTACAACCTATGCGACTTACGACTGATTGACTTTACGACTGCGACCACGACTGGTATGTCTGGTGACGACATGTAAGGTTACGACAAACGTCTGGCGGAAAGCGAGCGAACGAATCAAGTGTGTTGCCCAGTTGGGCATACAACAGTTTTCGCCCCTGCTCCTGGCAACCATCCCGATGTGAAAGTGTTTTTTTCGCCCCCAAACACACCACCACTTATTCAACCCATGATAAAATATGACTTTAAGATGATTACAGTATCATGACACAGTATAATATACTTACGGTAATTTAACACAGGCCGACTTACAACCAAATCGGGTTACGACTGGTCGGTTGTAACCAAATGCGGTCCTAAGTCGACGAGTATCTGTACTGCGAAATGGCCGGCGAGTGTCTTGCTGGGCCCTGAGGACAACATTGGGGACATTATTGTGGGCAATCTGGGGGCAACCCCCCACCGTCACAGTACAATCATTGGGCACAGGTCATTCAACAACTTGGAAGAATTTGAAAGAAAGGAACCACTGGTGTATTAACAACCAGACATCAAACAGGTCGGCCAGGGAAAACAACAGTGATTGATGACAAATGCTGTAAAAGCTGTTAAGAAAACCTCAAACACAACACTGGGTGATGTGACCAATAACCTTCAGAGGGCAGGGGTGAAGGTATCATGATCCACTGCTCAAAGATGACTTTGAGAGCAGAAATACAAGGCTATACTACAAGATACAAACCAATCATCAGCAGTCAGAATCTGAAGGTCAGTTTGGAATTCACAAATTAAAAAAAAAAAAAAAAAGAAACTTTAACTTCTTCCCAAGTGACAGAAGGCCAAAGTTTGGCAAAAAAAAAGTTCCTGATCATGATGCAAAACATAAAAGAAGTAGTGTCATGGCTTGCTTGGTTGCTTTTGCACACTAAATATTTATGGATGGCTCATGAGAGTAGCAGAAAAGACACCAGATATTGCTTGCGTTAAAAATATCTGTCAATGTTTATGCATTTTTTAATCCAGCTACACTTGTTAAGCAAGTACATGACTGAGCATTTCATTTTTGCTAACCGAGTAACTAGCCCAGAGTAGCTCAGGGGGGGTTAAGATGTTGGACTAATGATCGGCAGGTCGGGCGTTCAAATCCAAGTGCTGCCACTGCTGGGCCCCTGAGCAAGGCCCTTAACTTCAAGTGCTCAGTTACAGAAATGAGATAAAAATGAAAGTCACTCTGGCTGAGGGCATCTGTCAAATGACTGTAATGTAACTAAATTTTGAAAAGAAGAGAGAAAATCAGAGACAGTGAAACTTTTAAAACGAAATAAAAAAAAGCTACTCATAAATACAAAATACTTTATAACCTTACATTTTTCCTGCTTATTACAGTGCCTAAATGTTGAATTTCAATTATTGTTAATGATTAAAAAAAAGCCTTTATCTTTAACTAACATGTAAATCCAAAGGCATTATATGACATTCATTTCAGAAGTAACAACTGCAGCAAATGCATGTGTAAAAGTTGTGTTGGGGGGGGGGGGGGGGGGGGGTGTTTGGTGAAAGTAATTTCTTTTGCTTTTGGTTTGAAAAAGGTTAGATTTTGTTGCAGAATAAAACAGTATTTAATTGTAGGAGTTAAACCAATTGCAAGAAAAAGTACTTCGATTAAATATAGAGTTTGTTAATGTTCTCTTTCACAAACAAGAAACTCAACTGTAACAATTATATCAAACCAAATTCACAGCATCATATTTATGTACCTCCTACAGTGACTATATTTGCAATCAGATTGTTCTATTCAGTATTCCACACTTTTCAACAGAATATTAATTTTCCTTCAACCAAAAAATAATAATAATAATTAAAAAAAAAAAAAAGATTTTTATGTTGGCTTGTTTTGATCCTTTTCTAATTTATTCTTCTTCTCTCCACAAACTTCTTCCATTTTCATGGATTGCAAAATTTGGCAGGATCTTAGCCTCCATATGGGAACAGTGTGCTTGTGCTTTTGGGAAGGATTGGAATGTGCAATGATGCTCGCCACAGCCAGCCCCCCCCACCATCTTTTTCTTCCACTATTCATTTTAATGGGGAACAGATCATGAGTGAGGACTTCTCCACTCTAGTGATCAGAGTGAATCATCTCAAATCACTGTACCAACAAATCATTCTCCTTTTAAAGCCTTATCTTCACCTTGAAAATCAACTGGAGCTTTAAATTATCAGGCTGTTCCTCCTGTGAAGGCCACAGCCACACACAGTAATATTAAATCAGTTCACAAGTGCTCACTTCACCCTCTTGCTACCAGCACATGGTCATTTCATTGCAGTTAACCACAATACCACCACAAACAAATAACATTAGACAGATTTAGAATTGGTTGCAACCATACCTTATTTTATAGGGAGTGTACACATTTAACAATGTCGGGCAGCGGGAACAAATTGTGTGTTATCATTTGTTACTTTGAGTTACCTTGGTTGTCTTCCTGGTGGAGAAAAAGGTACAGCTGAGGACTCATAACTGGAAACAAGCTCGTGAACATTAGGCATGTGCCACCATATCATGGGAGTGTGTTTGGCTTTAGTTAAATTTGCTTTGTGTCTAGTGTCCATCTTGTTTACCCCTTGTACATTAGAGTAAGTTGGCCAAGTCACTTTATGCTCCCTCATGTTCCATTGTAGACAGGCAACTTTAGTTCATTAGGATTAAATTCATTTTTGTTGACTTTTACAGGCCTAGTTACTGATTCCTGGTTTATAAAGTTGTTCATTTGCATACAGACCACTACATTTCGAAAGTACAAGACCTCAACCCTGCTAACCCTCTGCATGCACACTCACCTAATCAAGCATAGATCATTTATGAGAATTTTACTAATAGAAATGGAAGACATCACTTCTGAACACAATATACTGATTTTTCATTCTTCACAGCTGCCCCCAAGATGGCAGAGGCCATCCTATTACAGCAGAATAACCATCTGAAAACAGAACAGTCAAATACTGACAATATACAGTTTTACATTACAATCTATGGCCTAGTCAGTCACTGCATTGCTGCAGATTGTTTTTCAAATGTAATAGTGAAACACTGGCTCAAATGAGCAGCGAGAAAGGTTGAAAGGAGGAAGCACAAAGGATGAGCTTGCCACTTTAATCATTCCGGAATATGAGAGATGGCCAACAAGACTCACAACGCCAGTACTTCGTCACAGACAGGCAGTTACCCTCAAAAGCAATTCACCTCCCGACTCATGTAAAAATACCACTATGCCTTGTATTTATACATTCACCAATTACACTCATGAACCCTTTTACAGAATTACAGATGCACCATTTTAATGCACTTCAACTTTATTTCACTTTCTCCATGTCCATCAACACAATTTATTCACAAACATCACTGAAAAACTGCATTGGGGGGGTGGGGTGTTATTGTTTCAATCTTTATTAGTCAAGGGTGAAATATGATGCCTTGAACATAAGATCAAGAAAAGAAAACCAGAAATAGATGGCAAACCACCAGAATAATTTGGTTATGAAGGCATGATTCACAGAACCAAAATGATGATCTTGAAGGGATTCTTAAATAATCATTACCCAAGTAAAAGGAAAACTGTCTAAATGCATATAACGCACACCAGAGCTGCAATGCCTGCACAGGTTTTAACAGCTGGAAGCAGAGACCTCCACATTTCCACCTCCTCAAGCCTCACTTTTGTGTTCGCTCCTGCAATACAGAACCAAAATTTGAGTTTTTGGCAGATTTTTGTTTTACAAACAAACAAACAAACAAAAAAAACTACTGTACTTCTAAGCATTACAAACCAAACTCACTATATTGTATTTTATTTCTACCACCAATAGTAACTACAGTAGATTTGCCACCAGAGTTCTTCTGTAAATAAGTAACAGTGCAAATTATTTGAGAATTTTGATACAAGTACGACCACAAACTTAAACTACTGTACATCAAAAATAAAATAAATAATCCTGCTGCTCTGGGGTTTGTGTGTAGGTTCAACACTTAATCATTAAGTAAACACTTAAATCGTGTTTCAGTACTTACCTAAATTATATCGTGGGGGGAAAAAAATCCCCCTTCAAGCAAAAACAAAACAGACAAACCCACACAACGGTCAATACTAAAAACACACAATAAAAAATGACTTGTTTTAAGCTGCTGCTTGAAGGAACGAAGCACAAAACCGCTCGATTCTCTACGAAAATGGTAACTAGTATTAAGTATATGAAGTACAAAAAGACCAACCAGGTACTTTAATAGCACCTCCTACCACCTGAGCCCCAACCTGCAGCACTTCCCCGCCGTCCTGAAGAGCAGGAACGCCGTTAAACTCTTCTTCTTTTTCCCCTCCAGGTGGCGCACACATGTACTGTGCTTTATCGCCACCTAGTGATTGGGATGTGTCATTACCGACCTGTACCACGCTGGCGCGGATGTTGGTCGGCTACATACTGCGCATGCGTTAAATTGTCAGGCGTGAGTCAATCCTCTGAGCATGCGCAAACCACACCTTTTTTTGCAGATTCACCATCTGAATCTTTTTTTATTGGTTCAATAGTTCAATAAGTCAACGAAGTCTATTGTTAAATAATAAGTACGTTAGAAAACGAGACATAAAGTAACCTATCTAATTCTAATACATGAGTTTTAGCTAGGCTACAAAACTATTCCTCACTCTCTCATCTTCTGCTGCTTAATCCTGTTCAGGGTCGCGGGGGGAGGCTGGAGCCAATCCCAGCTGACTTTGGTGAGAGGCGGGACCCACCCTGGGCGGGTTGCCAATCCACCACACAGAGACAGACACCCATTCACACTCACATTCACACCTATGGGCACTTTAGTGTAGCCACCTAGCTGAATCCCCTTTGTGCATGTCTTTGGACTATGAGGAAACCGGAGTGTGAGGAAACCCACACAGACACAGGGAGAACATGCACTCCACACAGAAAGGCGCCTAGGTTGACCTCAGGGATTGAACCCAGGACTTTCTTGCTGTGAGGTGACTGTGCTAACCATCACACCACCGTGCTGTCCCTCGGACAATTCCTCATACAATAAATAATCCAAATTTCCCAGTGATCTTATCAAGGAAAAGAGATGTCTTCGCAGCTTTCATGTTGTATTTAATGTTATGCAAAGATTCATAAAACAGCTTATAGTCTAAAAATTTTTAACTCTCTTAAATTTCACTAGAAATTTAATTTTTTTTTTAAATGTTTATTGTTCTTTTGCAAAGTAAAGGAACAACAGGGTCCAATAATGTTCAATATTTACTCATCAAATATAACTTCTACAACATAATATTAACAATAATCACTAAAAAGAATAGCTGCAAGTCGTGATTTTACCAAGCCCCCTTTTCTAATCACACTCCAGGTGGCTAATTCTTAGAACTAAGCCACCATATGTGAAAACACAGCTGTTTTGTGACTGTAGCTAAGTGGTAACAATGTGAAGTGTGTGATGAAACCTGTTGGTTAATGGCAGCCATGTTCTTCTTTTTGTAAGTATATTAGGTCATCATTAAAAACCAAATTTCAGACTTATGGTTCCTGAGATCCAGTCACATCCTGACTAGCTGTTATATTATAAGGGAGAATTAAGTGGTATTGAGGACAGTAATAAAATCAGAAGCAAAAGGAGTAGTAATATATAGCTTACAGTGGTATGCCTGTCTGGCAGTATACCATAATGAAGTCAGAATTAGTTATATCAGTAATGTTGTGCTGTTTGAATATATGACATCACAAAAAAAAAATCCAGGCACAAAGTGTCATTTTAAAAAATATTACAAATTCTTCTTCTTCATTTTCATCCCCACCTCTGTGTGTGGTTGATGTGGACAGGTTGGGAGAGGCAGGGCACACCCTGGACAGGTCACCATGGGGCAAACCCAGGGTGCCATTTACACTCACATTCACATGTATGGACAATTTGCAGTAGCCAGTTAGCCTAATCCACATGTTTTTGGACTGTGGGAGGAAACCAGAGCACCTGCAGGAAACTCACACAGGCACAGGGAGAACAGGCAAACTTGACACAGAAAGGCTCCTGTTGACTGGCAGGTTTTAACCCAGAACCTGTTTACTGTAAGGTGACAGTGCTAACAACTTCACCATCATGCTGGCCTTTAAAATATATTACAAATATTGAACACCAATATTCTACTAGTTCCTAGCAAATTTTACAATAAAATAGATATTACCAGAATTTAAGATGACAGCAGACACAATGAAAATAACAGCAGCATCTCTTTTCAGCAACCACCTTCCCTCTAAAGCCTTTGTGCCTGTTTCACCCTTTGAGATTGTACTAAATAAGAAGGTAGGGCAAATTAAATGTGTTCTGGCCCAGATAAAGGTTTGTGGAATCCAGAATAGGAATTTTATAAATTAATAGATAAAAAGGGGTACTGTCTGAATTACAATATTTTTTTTATGTCTCCTCTATTTAAAATGTGTTGCATTTACTAAATTATAAAATAAACTCTGGTCAACTGCAAAAATTATTTTATATACAGCACTGCATGCCTGTAGGTGACACTCAAAGGTGATCCTTATTTACAGAAGGTATTCTTATAACTCCAACCACTCACTCTTATCTCCTCTGCATACCTTACCATCTATTTAAATCGCCAGTGACACATGCAGTGGGTCAAAAATAGTGAGCACTCTGAAACTAGAAACCTCTCCTAGCCTCAGTTACTGGAGGGTGTTGTAGTAATCATCTGGCTCAAAATCATGCGTTCAGCAAGGATTTAAATTATGTAGAAGAAAGTAAAGTAGTGTTGTTTTTTTTCTGTAAAACTGACATTTGTTAAGATTAAATTGGAGGGTAAAAATGGCTACAGTTTTGGGGCAGTTTATGGAATTTCACCCAGTTCATGGTACCAATGTGCAACTGGATTGCTGTGGGACTAAGGCCACCCGAATTGAAAGTTTTGCTAATGGAATCTGTTTTAGTAAACATCCTTTAAACCCTGGAGAGATTTTCCTGGTGGAAATCGAGGACAAGGAGATAGGCTGGTGTGGACACCTCAGGGTTGGACTAACCGCACACGACCCTCAAAAGTTGGAGACGGTTCCTGAGTATTCCCTGCCTGACCTGGTAGACCAGGGAGGAAGCTGGGTGTTTGCCATAACCAGAAATCACAACAAGGTAATTGAGGATGAGGTTCAGGAAGCCCAAGAAGCAGGTGGAAGGCAAGCAGATGGGAATGAAAACCTTAAAACTTTTTTCACTGAAAGTCACTTGTATATAGAGAATGTGTGCATACCAAAGGACAAGTTAGTGGGACGGAGTCGGCCTGGTCGGTTTAGTCACATCCTGGATGATCTGTATAAAATGAATGCTTTGCCTCCCACTGCCAGACGCAGTCGGATAGGAGTTGTGTATGTGCCAAAAAAACAAGGCTTTGCTGATATGCATATTGTCATCAATGGTGAAGACATGGGTGCTAGCGCCAAAGGAATTCCCACCAGTCAGCCTCTCTATGCTGTCGTTGATGTATTTGCTGCCACTAAAAGTGTCAGAATTGTACAAGTGGAATATGGCCGTAAGTTCTCAAAAAATATGCAATATAATCTCATACACATATCTATCTATCTGTGTGTGTGTGTGTGTGTGTGCGTGTGTGCGTGAGATCTAAACTTGAAATACACTTTTTCCTCTCTCTTTCGGTTCTAGTTCCCTCCTTGCAGACGCTTTGTCGAAAGACTATTCAGAAGCACATCATTCACAGAATGGCTTTGGACTGGTTGGAGCTCCCAGAGATGCTAAAACATTACTGTAAATTTGAGTAACAGAGTCATGGGAGAACTGGAAAGTATCTAACAGCATAATAGTTTACACACTTGGAAGCTAAGCAGTGGATTACAACAGCTGCTGAACACATGGGGTATACCGTGACAAAACAGCAAGCAATATATGTATGAACAATTATTCAACTACCACTTTAATTCTTCTACGCTCATCCTAAATACACTGAAGTCTACTGTATCCCTTTTCCAAGACATTTTGTTCATTCTTAAAATATAAATGGTCATATATATGTCAGTAGGATATGTCATTACATCCATGAATGTTGAAAAGACTGTTTCCCTTGGAACATTTGTTAAATATTTTTAAAAAAAAAAAATAAAACAAACATCCATTCAAGGCCATTCAATTCAGAGATACAATTGTTAAAGAGTTTCAACAATTAATTAAGAAAAGAAAAGAAAAGAAAAGAAGAAAGGTTTCTTACTGATTATGAGTAATGGAGATACACTGCCATCCACTGGACATTTAGGATTTACATCCGGATGCGTTTTGTAATGATCACGTGACCGGAATATTTCAACAGCGCATGCGTACTGGAGTCGCACTGTTAACGTTATGTTGAAAATCTGCTTTTTCAAGGCGGATATCTAAACTCGAGTGCTAGTAATTATACAGGGAGTCTAAAACTTTTAAGACACAATGTCGTTTTGCTCTTTTTTTGGGAAGGAAGTGTACAAAGACCATTTTAAACCAGGTAATCATCCTATGTTTTTTTTCTCAACCTCTGAAACATAGCTTGATCCACTTTACTAATACAGGAATTACTTTTCTAATGGTTAGTTTCATGGCTCATGTGTTGTGTATACAAATTTTGTAACAAAATCTTGAATCTGAAATGAAATGCCATCACTTTGATTCTTTTGATGCAGTTTACTTGACTAGTTTTAATTTTTTTTTTTTTTTTTAAATTGATCATATTTTTTAAGCCAGATATTTTTTTTTCCTGATCTTATATTTGGTTGTCTGCAGGAATATATGTTTGCTCCCAATGTGCAAACCCATTATTTTCAAGTAGATCCAAATATGCCCACTCCTCACCATGGCCAGCCTTCACAGAAACCCTCCATGAGGACAGTGTAACTAAAGTGATGGAGGCACTCAGAGCTTATAAGGTAAGGAAACCTATCTGTGACTATCACTATTACTTGAGCTTTAATGTTAAACAGCAGGTTTTATAGTAAACTAGCCATAAAGGTGAGTTCATCTTTACTGGTTCAATTATCTAAGGTTTATGTTTGGGTTCATGTTCAGGTTCTGTGTGGCAAGTGCGGCAACGGATTAGGCCATGAGTTTCTGAGTGATGGTCCAGAGGAAGGCATGTCAAGATTCTGAATTTTTAGCCACTCGCTGAAGTTCGTCCCAAAAGGTATATAGGCAGTAATAGAGGTAGTCACTAAACTCTTATTTTTCCCCTATGTTACAGATCTGAAGGTCAGTGACTTGCATTTATTAACCATAATACTTACCTTGCCTTCTACAGACAAGCTTGACAAGCGCTAAAGTGAGGATGGAGGTCTGTGAACATGCTCTGTAGCTACTGTTGCACGTGCATTAAGAGGATGCTCAGTTCATGAAGTGGACAGGGAAAACTTCACCTGGAGCCCCTGTTCCCAGATGTATGCGGACATCCTTCTCTGTGCCTCACTGTAAAGCTGTTCTAACAATATTTAAAATATGCACAAGATTATAGGAATAAAAACAGATGCTTCCTCAAGGGTAATAGTAACCTATTTTATGGACCTGTTTATAGTGGTAAAGTATGGATCATGATAGTAATATATTTCATGGACTGGGAACAGTGATGTACAAATGTAAATTTGTTATTACTTTTTAAAGTGCTCAACTACTATTAATGCTGTAGCAGGTTATTCCTTTACATCTGCTTATAATGAACTAATTATTTGAAATGAATAGGGTTAATCTAAAGTATATTAATGTATCAACAAGTATAAATATATACATTTTATTAAAACTAGGAAAAATATATTAGACATTTTGATTCCAACATTGCATCTCATTTTGGCTGGAATGTTCAGGGACATAATGCATATTTTCTTAATGAAACCTAATATATGAGTGATTCAACAGTAAAATAAATCTGTTTTAATATAAACAGAGTGTCAGTGTTTTTTGTTTGTTTGTTTGATTTTTTTTTTTTTTTTTTAACACTCTAAAGGTGGGTACCTGGCTGTAAAAATGTTAGAGCCTCTTCATGTGAGCAGTGGTTTTCAATGTGGGGTCTGATGACCCCAGTAAGTCCACCAAACATAGCCAGGGGTCCATGGGAATTTTGTTTTGTGTTTTGTAACAATGGTAGAAATCTTAATTCAACTTTATCAAAATTTATTATTGTCATTCTTAGTTATAAATCTCTTATTTGAATGCTCATTTTAATTGGTCTTTTAAGTGTGGATTTAATCCAGACCTTAGTAACACAAATTCATATAGGCAATAAATAAACATAAAATTGTACTTGCAATGTTCTGTGAGTGGAATGTTCAAGTGTAAAAAAAAAAACCCCACAACTCTGTGGCTTCAATGCATAGCCAAATATACTGTGTTTGTGCACCTTTATTTGCACACGTGTTATATTCCCATAACATAAAACTTGCCCCACCGAACCCCCTCTGGATGAGGGGAATGGGCCCAAGTCCTCTTCACTTGACATCAGTGTTCTGCCCTAGTGCTCATGTGTAAAGCCTTTCCACAGTGGAGGTTATAACAGCAAAGTGGGGAATAAACCTGGAAGAAGAATAATAATAATAAAGCATATATGCATGTGATGGTCAGGTTTCCACAGACCTTTGGCTACAGTGCATAGTTGGCATACATGTAATGGACTGAATGAACTCCTGTTGGGTCTCGCGCGTCAAGCTCGCTGTCTGAGGTAGCACAGTACAAGCCCCGAATACCCCTTAAATCAATACAAGATGTTTAAAAATGTTACTTTTGTCTTTTTGTGAATACACAGTGTCATATAATTTGTTGGTATCATATCGCAGACTGCACACTTAATCATCAAACAAGAACCTCATCATCAACAAAACACTCATGAGAGTCTGAGGCGCCGTCAGCAGCGCGCGCGCTCAGCGACCCCCTCCCCCCCTCCCCTCAGGTCACTTTACACTTCCGGATAGCAATTAGCTCCCAGTCACAGGTCTGTCTGTCTGTCTGACCACTTCTGGTAAGAACAGTTTCATTACTGATGTACCGTGCATATAAAGTATGTGGACATATGCTAATTAGCTTAACACGGAGGTTAAGCAAATATTTTAGACTTGTACATCATCTTTTCTTCCAGAACAGCTGTTATTTTTTAGCTTTATGTCGAAAATGGACTTGGCTTCTAAACACAGCAGTGTTCCAATATCTGACTTGAACCCGAATATCACACAGCCGGTGAGAAAGTAGATTTGTGTATTTATTTGTTTGTTTGTTTGTTTACATATGCATTAATTTACTATTTATTACATCTTGTACTGACTAACACTAAAATGGTTTCAGTAGATAAGGATACTAAATGTGTTAACACACCTAAATTATACGTTTTTATATA
>JAQMCW010000006.1:7548421-7577275 GCA_030068335.1 Chrysichthys cranchii
GCCGGTGAGGTCACTTCCTGTTTACAGCCTGTTTACTAGCTGAAGCGGAAGAGGCGTACACCGCCACTGTGTATTCACCCACTGATGAAATACAGTGCATACGGTTTTATTTTGATTTAAATGTTCTTTTAATGTTTGAATTAAGTTTTTTTTTATTAGATTATATATTCCAGAGTCCCACGAAAGCCAAAAAATTCCGCGAATCAAAATGTGAGAATCCACGATGCACTGAACCCGCGCTAGGTGAACCACGATATTGCAGGGGTTCACTGTATATTTAATTTTATCATCCTGGCTACATACCATTACTACTGTTAGATGCTATGGGTTAGAATGATTCTACACATAATTAATATAAATCCAAGTGTAAGTTTTGAACACATTCACTGTGAAACTGAAAAAATCACGGGTGTTTCTCATCTGACAGTCTCTCTCTCGGACACACACATGCATACGCGCTCAGCATTTTATTAGGAACACCTTTAAGCATACACATTCATGCAATTATTGAATCAGCCAATAGTGTGGCAGCACTGCAATGCATAAAAGCATGCAGATACACGTAATGCCACCGCCAGATTCTGGTTATGTTTCATTTACAGCAAGCGTAAGGATCTAAGCAACTGTGACAATTTCAAATTGTAATGGATGACCCATTCTGGAACAGTTTTTGCAGTGTCAGGGTGCATTGTCCTGCTTAAAGAAACCACTGCCATTAGGGAATACCGTTTCCCTGAAGTGGTGTACTTGGTCTGTAACAATGTTTATGCAAGTGGTACGTGTCAAGGTAATGTTCGCATTAATGCCAGACCCAGGTTTCCCAGCAGAATATTAGCGAGAGCATCACACTTCCTCAGAAAGCTTGCTTTCTTCCCATAGTGCATCCTGGTGACATCTCTCCCCCAGATCAGCGACAAGCATGCGCGTCCACATGAATTATAAGGAAATATGATTCATCAGACCAGGTCACCTTCTTTCCATTGCTCTGTGGTTCAGTTCTGATGCTCACCTGCCCATTGTACATGATTTCGGTGGTGAACAGGGGTCAGCATGGGCACTCTGATCAGCTACACAGCCCCATACACAGCCAGTGATGCACTGTGTGTACTGATATTTTTCTATAATAGCTAGCATTACCTTTTTTCTGTAATTTGTGCTACAGTAGCTGTAACTTCCCATGCACATGCACATCAATGAACCTCGGGTGCCTGTGACTCTGTTGCTGGTTCCTTGGACTTCCTTTAGTAGATGATAACCACTCCTTACCAGGAACCCTCCACAAGGCCTGCCGTTTGGCGATCCTCTGACCAAGTTGTCTAGACATCACAACTGGGCCCTTGCCACATTTGCTCAGATCCTTACGCTTACCTATTTTTCTTGCGTCTAACAGATCAACTTTGATAACTGACCATTTACTTGCTGCCCAGTATATCCCTCCCCTTGACAGGTGCCACTGCTAATCAGTGTTAACAACTGATGTTGTCAGTTGATAATGTTATTATCACTAGAGACAGAGAACTCTTAGGCCAAATGTTTCAGAAATAGCTGACTGTCTGAGATCACAAGTGCTTAGATTGCGTGCTCTCTCTCTCTCTCTCTCTCTCTCTCTCTCTCTCTCTCCCACACACCAGGTGTTACCCTCAGCCAAAAGCAAAACTGGCATGAGGACAAGCATCCTTTCTTGCACCCTTGCCGATCCAGTGGCAGTGAAGCAAAGCATGTCTTCCTTGACCAGCTGAGTGCGAGTTGCTCACCAGTCCTTACTAATACACAAAGGATATGAGATCAAAGTGTTGGATAAATAAGTCAGGCAAGAGGAATATCTGATCCGAAACAGACGTCGTTGACGTTGATAACTGTTTGTTTGTATTCTGTTTTGGTTATTATTTGATGCGTATTTGTGTATTAAATGTTCGAAAATATAATGTTTAATATTTGCTTATAGAAGTTACTCTAGTGGCCCTTTAAGCCGGAACTATGAAATGTGTTCCGTGTTCCAGTGGGAATGTGTTCCGTTGGACACCGGCTTGTTTTCTTGCCATTCTTGCAAATAAAGACTATTTCATTGACGCGGTCTGTGAAGATTCTTGCATTATTTCTTTTTTTGTTCGGGATCAATCGTGCATCTACTAGCAGGTAAAATGTTATCTTTCTGTTTGATGTTATCCAGTAACTAGTCGGTGCTTTAATAGAGGACAAGCATGGTGTTGCTAGTTAGTTAGCAGTGCAGTAGTTATTTTTCTTTGGTGTAATATTAGTACCAGCTGTTGAGAGAACTTTTCTGTTCCTAAGTGAGGAATCCTTCATCTACTCCAGGAAGCACGCGGTGTTTTAACTGTCACACAGCGGCGCACTGTTTATTGTTGATGCATTGTTTTAACTTTCTGTAGTTGAGTACCACCGGTGTGTCCCCACCACAGAGTCAGCTATGAATGTAAACCAAGGCACAGTCGGGAGTGATCCAGTGATCCTGGCCACCGCTGGGTATGACCACACAGTGCGGTTCTGGCAGGCACACAGTGGGATCTGCACCAGAACAGTACAGCACCAGGACTCTGTATCCTTCCAGCTGAAAAGGATGCTTGTGCAGCTCGTACACACACAAACACACACACACACACACACACACACAGCGCTGTTTTGCTCTGTTCTCTATTGTTCTTCTATGTAATCTTTGTCCTACATGTCTCACACTGTTGTGTATTTGCACTGGTATGTAGTCTTTTGTACCATTATGTCTTGCTCCATGGTCCTTTAGAAACAGCATTTTGTTCCAATATTTACAAACTATATAGAGAATGGTAATGAAACGCCACCTGACTTGATTTACTTTTAAAATGCAACTTTTGCATGACTGAACAAAAAGGGCCATTTGTTTAAACTACATTAAATAGATAGATAGATAGATGGATGGATGTACAGTACTTCATTGATGCCCAAAGGGAAATTTGAGATCATTACAATCCCAGTGATTGCTTAACTCCAGCACCAGCAGGTGAATTCACTAGAAGTGACACCTGATAGGAGCATGATTGCAGCAGCTGGTGAGTTATAATCCCCAGGTTGGCGATGAAATGTGAACTTTGTGCTATGGTGTTGTTATTGTCAGCCTCTGTTTACAGGTTATCAGCACATACGCATGTATGACCTCAACTCAAACAATCCAAATCCTGTAATCAATTATGACGGCGTGAGCAAAAACATCACATCAGTTGGGTTCCACGAAGATGGCAGATGGATGTACACCGGAGGAGAAGACTGCATGGCACGCATCTGGGATCTAAGGTGATTAAAGAGCTACCACTGGGTTGGAAAACTCGTCTATTTAAAATCTTTTATTTTTTTTAGTATGATGATTTGTTTTCATTCAGGTCAAGAAATTTACAGTGCCAAAGGATCTTCCAGGTCAATGCACCCATTAATTGTGTGTGTCTTCATCCAAACCAAGTAAGGTTTGCGCTACATATTTGTGTTAATAAAACTGAAGGCTGTGTTATAGGCTCTTGGGTCAATGTCTTAGAGATTATTTGGTGTGTGTATGTGTTTAGGCTGAATTGTTTGTTGGAGATCAAAGTGGTGTGATCCATGTCTGGGATCTTAAAACCGACCATAATGAGCAGCTCATCCCAGAGCCGGAGGTGTCCGTCAACTCTGTGCACATTGACCCTGATGCTAGTTACATGGCTGCAGTCAATAGCTCTGTCAGTATCCATGTCCTACTTTCTCTCTGTCATCTATCATGATTGTTCTGTATTACATTCATGGATGCATAGTGGTTGTGCATTCAATGCCACAAATTGTCTTTTATTCACACACACACACACACACACACACACACACACATATATATATATATTTCCATAGGGCAATTGTTACGTGTGGAACTTGGCTGGAGGAATCGGTGATGAAGTGACCCAACTTATTCCAAAAACCAAAATCCCAGCTCACAAGCGTTACTCTTTGTGCTGCAAATTTAGTCCTGACTCCACGTAAGTGCATCCTGAATTATTTAAAGAAATTCTTGTGAAGAATTGTGGGGTTTTTTTTTTTTTTTTTTTGGTTAATTTTTTGCCCCCCCTTGCTTTAATCTTTAGCCTGTTTTTATTTTATATAGATTGCTGGCTACCTGCTCTGCAGACCAGACATGTAAGATCTGGAGGACATCAAACTTCTCACTGATGACAGAGCTGAGCATTAAGAGCAACAACCCTGGAGAGACGTCTCATGGCTGGATGTGGGACTGTGCCTTCTCTGGAGACTCACAGTACATTGTCACAGGTAAGCAGCATGTGGTCGAGACACTGAAGGCTCTAATGTGGAAACTTTCCCCTTTTGTGAAACTGTTCCATCCCTGTGTTCTTACTCCCCTTTCCTAATTAAGAACACTTACATTGCACCTGTAATTGGACCCTGTCATCACGGGATGATAAGTTTGAAGCATGATGATACCACAGAGTATCATGTTTTTGTCAACTAGTGTGACATGAATCACTCAAGGGCATCTCTTTGCTCATGTATAGGGAATAGAACATTTACCATTCATCTTTAAGGATTTTTTTGCCATTGCATTTGAAAAAGATGTATTTTGGCCCTCGTCCTCCCAGAAATGTAGCTGTTGGGTGCAGATATTTAGGGAGTACACTGGGAGTAAATTATAAATATAAATTACAATTTATACTAGTTTTGATTCCCGGACTATGATAATGCCTGTACAATCCGATGTTTCGATAAAATGAGACCTAGCGGTAGTCTCTAGCAGTAAGGTCTCTTGCTGTTAAGTTCCAAGGGACCTAACATTTTTCAGGGTATTTCACCAGTCTAAAAAACTGCAGTCTCACTCTGTAGACAGATCATTTTTAACATGAAGCAGATGTTGCCCAAGTAAAGTATTACTTTAAAGTGATATTTGTTGAAAATTTATTTGTTACATTTTCATTAACACTTTACATTTTAAGATAATATGCACCCACTCTACATACTTCTGTCTTGGTATCCTGACATACACAAGAATTTTCATTACAAGAAATTGTACTCATGGTGTACTTTGTTTACATTCGATTTTCAGCTTCTTCAGATAATTTGGCACGTCTTTGGTGTGTCGAGACAGGGGAAATCAAGCGGGAGTACAGCGGGCATCAGAAAGCTGTGGTATGTCTGGCTTTTAATGACAGTGTCCTTGGTTAAATCAGAAACTGCCACCTGCCATCAGCTGCCATTCTGATGAAATAGTCAGCAGGACTGTTGACTGTCGCAAGGTTTACAGCCTGGAGTACTCCATCAGGACAACATAAGGTTAAACTGTAAGTGACAGGAATGATGAATGTTATTTTATTTGTTATTGAAATCTTAATGTATTATTGTTTGTGTATAGCTACACAGTTTATGAAAAAAGAGCATTATTCAGTCTGCTGCAACAGCATTCATAGGATCATCAGAGAACATTTCAAACTGCAGCTTGAGATGTGCGATTTGGATTCAGTAGGTATACTACTAAACAGAGTGTATTAATGACCACCTTTTAGAAATACAGGGCAGTATCAGGATACACTGAGAAGTACTTAATTGTTCCGCCTTAGTACCACCTCTAAGGAAAGTCTGGTACAGAAATGTAATAATAACAACAATGTTAAAAAATTGGTATGATTGGTCTTATTTCTAAAAGGTACATTACATTATAAAGATCTAGGTGCTAGATAAATTATAAAAACACAGTCTGGAAAAAGTGTTAAAACAGCAATACAAAGATTTTGAATGATGTCCAAACAATCTTGAATGCATTTGTGATATGCATACCACTGCTGCTGAACTAATATGCTCTTCAGATATTTTTGTCCTATAAGATGGATGAGTTATTAAACAGCATTCCACAAGGTCATGACTGAAAGGTATTCAATCATTTGAAATACTGGTTCACCACAAGTAGCATGGGGTTTGGTATTTTCTTTTCCTTAAGCATTGTTCTTGCTTCCACCTCTGTATATAATCACAAACTATGCCAGTAAAACACTGATTCATTTGGTTCATTGCAATCTCTCCTGGTGATGTCCCACTAAACGCTGAATTGCAGTATTGAACTGTGCCTTTTGTTTTAGCACCAAGCTTAATCTGTATGATTAAAATGTCCTATTGCAGTCCTACAATATGCACCAATAAGTACTCAGGAAAAATGACTCGCTCAAAATCACGACGCTTTATTGTTGCTCAGCAGTGCTTTCAGTTACTCATCTGCATGAGGTTACACAAATATAAGCAGCAAGAAGTCTCTGAATTGAAAACTATGTTTAAAAAGAACAGGGGACATTGTGGATAACATGACTGGATGCATCTGTTTGCTGTGTGTTGTGTGTGTGTGTGTGTGTGTGTGTGTGTGTGTTCCAGTTTGTCTCAGTGATAGCAACATAAATGTGCCTCCATAACAGAAACGACGTGCGTTTCCATGCTATCACACTCTGAACAGAAGCTCATTCTGGCAGGTAGTAGAAACACACAGAGACACAAATGTTGTTTGGGAAGCAGATGTCAATGCAGAAGTAAATTAGTCGTTCTTTTGGACCTGTTAAGAGATCAGAAAGCCTTTTGGTCAGTAAGGGAGTTAGGATTCTTACTTGCATCAATCACAAAATTACTTCACTTTCCCAGTCCTGCCACAGTTACTCACTACAACACTGGAAAAGGTCACTGCTGAAGTGCTGGATAATGTTTCTCAGTCACACTTTGCTCTTTAAAGTGCTTCACGCTATGTGCCCCTGCACTTGGCTTGTTCGCCAACAGAAGCCTTCTAAATGTTCCATTGTTTTGTCTTTAGAATAGCAAAGTAGTGTATTTAAAAATAACCAAAAAGTTGTGTTTTTAACTTTCTTAAAAAGAAGCTAAAAGATTTGAGAATTGAGACACACAACTTTTATAAAAGCATACAATTACAAGAAATTAAACTAGTAACAGATTCTGATTTGGTTAAAAAAAAAAAAAAAAACCTCTTTTTAGGAGTTAGAAGTGTTTGTATGGGAACTCTCACCACCAGCTCTCCTGGTCCAGTACACAGGACTGTGCTCACAGAGGGCCTGGAGTGGTTGCTGTAGTACTGAAGCATCCACACGATGGCCTGACAACACACCTAGAAACTCAGTGTGTCTCTGAGTCTCGTTTCCCACCAACCAGATCTGATTAACCTGAAATAATGCCCACATCCATCATAATGAAATACAATTATTAGTATATGTTAAATTACATTAGGTCCTAATAAATACATTTGTCATCTTGTTGGTAAAAATGAAAAATTCCTCTAAGTTTAATATACATAATTATAACATATTTAATGTCCTCTCCAGTTAAATGAGATCGACACAAGATCACAAGTACATGATGTATGTGAAAATGATCCAAAGTAGTTAATTTAATATAATAAATTACAGCAATTCCCCTCCAAATACCTATTTAAGTAGGATAAGTGTTCTCTTCTGGTGAGCAGATTGAGTTACTCAGAGTTGTCTAATGGCCTCAATTAGGGGCAATGATGGGGGGGAAAAAAATCTAATCTTACTCCAGACTTTCTACCTTGACCAGGGTACAGATGAAGTCAAGTGAAACAACCCATCTATTCTGTGCAGATCATAACCCACCACAGGAACAGCTTGTTAAGTGCTGAGAGAAGTGTGGCCAGCACAAGTCTCATGCCTGTTAACGGAGGAGTGCTCTTTCCTCCCGGTACCGACTTATAAGAGGAAAAAGCAACAGAGCGGCCATTGTGCACTTAGTGCTCCCATCCTGTAATGCGATCAGTATGAGGCAGATCAAATGTTCTAAGGAATTCAGAGCCAGCTAGGCCTGAGCGCGTCTGAACCTGTGCGGTCTGTTGCTCCTGTTCTGGGGTTGGAAAGATGAAAGTAGCCAAAAGTACTCTTTAATCAGCTCAAAAGCACTGGGGGTGGCGCTGTGTTCAAGTGGCAGTCGATCTACTAGCCAACTAGCATAGTTGCACTGCCTATGGAGGGCCTGATGCATTTCAAAGATGTCAGGGTACATTTTAGGTCATGTGACTTTTTACTAAATAGGAGCTGCTGTTCATTAAGCGTTATTACCTGTTGTTTGGACTCGTTCAAGAGAATCTGCATGTTTTCATAATCGGATGTTTCCATTTGACGAAGGAAGCAGCTGTCCTGGTTGTCAGGCTTGTAGCATATTAAACCCTAAACAGGAGAAATGATCTTTTAAAAGATTTCCATTACATAAGGATGTTCTGTTAAAGCCAATAAGGAATTAGAGCTCTTACATGTTTAATATCAAAGAGCACTGTAGATGTGTGATTTGTGTGCGAGGTGACAGAGTACGTCACTACACTGTTGTGTTTGTCTACTAATGCAGACTGGTTGATCAGAGCAGCAGGGTGGTCAGGAGCTATGATGCGGACAACCTGCAATGAAGACTGTTGGGGAAAGCTTTTGTTATCATTTAGCTTTTGGAGATTTGAAGAACAAAATGCTGAAATGCAAAATCTTGATTTCTAAAGTATAACAAATGTCTTGAAGAAGACACCCTATCCATCACCTGCATGTCTGGTTGGAGCGTGAACTTCCCAGTGACGATGAGGGCAATGAGGGCAGTGATAATGATGAGCAGGGTGACAGTAAGGCTGCCCCATAACACACGCTGTGGAAACCTGGAGGAGCCCATGGGGCCACAATGCTGAGACCAGAAGATATACATCAATATCACCCGAATATAACGCTACTAGTATTTGTATTCTGGATTCAGGTGAGCATTTTTCAATATATTAAATATTTTAAAAAAACAAAACAAAAAAAAAAAAAAACCCAAGCTGTACTAGAAATCATATATTTATTCTTAGAAAATGACCAAAATTATTAAAATATACTATGTTTTTACAGTGTGTTCATACAAGCTGTTCTTCACTTATTAGCCTTGGCAATGTGTATCATTATTTTGAATGTACATTAAAAAGGGGGGCATCATACACACTCACCATGCACTGCGGCTCCTCCAAACTGGTTTCTGCGAATTTCCACCACCTCATCATCCTGCATCTAGTTGCTTCTCCTCAGTCCCTGGCTCTTGCTTGTCTATATCAAGCTGTGCTCATGACTGAGACTGAGCAAGAGAGCTTGCTGTATACCTGCTCAGGTCCTCACTGCTAGTCTTTAACCCCCCCAACACACTCCACACAAAACATGGTCCAACCCGCTGGCTGCCTCCCCACACTGGACAATAGACAAAGGGGAGAGGTAGGTTTTTTTTTCTGTGGACAGGGCTTGTCATCGCAAAGAGGCAGTTATTTTAGAAATGCATTGCTCTTGCCCTGGATCAGCTGGATCAGTTGATGATTGGCCCCAAGGTGACTTTAACTTACGCTACTGTAATTGATCATGCAAACATCACATAATTACATGTAATAGTTTGTACACAGTACACCAGTCTCATATTTCAGTCTGAAATGATGCTTATTTATTTGATCTTTGTGTGGTGTGTGCATTGTTCAAGGCAAGACAAAAAACTGTTACAGTTGATCATAAAACCAAGCCAGTTACAATAGCTGCTATGCTTCAAACTCTGTAAGCAGGTATAAGTTAACTAATGAAGTAAAACAAGCACCTCCATAAAAAATATTGTGTTTAGCTTTGTGTAGCAGTGCTCATTAGAGCAGATCGTCACTTCGGTTGCATTATCAACCAATAAGCCATCTTGTCTGGCAGGTAAGGTTTCAGTACCCCTGAGGTTTGAAATATACAATATACAAATAAAAGCATCACATGTTGATTCTGTATTCAGTACACACACACACACACACACACACACACACACACACACACACATATATATATATATATATATTTGTGTACAGAGTTCTTCAAATAATGAACAAAGGAAATCTTCACAGAGATTTCCTTCTCCTACACAAAGGTAGACCCTGCTGATGGAATTATTAATCAAAAGTATGTTTTTGTGGCTTTACAATAGGAAGTACATATTCTGATCAATGTCCAATACAAAATACTGGATATTAAATATGAATTCGACTCATGGGGATCCACTTCTAGCTTTTCCTAACCCCAGACATCTAAACCAGTTCATAAACTGGATCTTAGGTGTGTTGAAGCAGGGGAAACTGTTGAGGGCCATGGGTCCTGAGGACTGGAGATCAGGAAAAATCGGTATAAATATCACTTGGAAATATCCAGCTATTTTATAATACTCTGTTGCAGTAGGTCTTGAACTAGTCCTCAAGACCTTCAAGCCAGTCCACATTTTCCAAAAACACACATACACCAGAAATTCACCTATTATTACCTGGGACATGTTTGTTTGGCCCAAGAAAATAAAAAAACACACAAAAAAAAATACCTATGCTATT
Source organism: Chrysichthys cranchii (assembly GCA_030068335.1). Lineage (NCBI taxonomy): Eukaryota > Metazoa > Chordata > Actinopteri > Siluriformes > Claroteidae > Chrysichthys > Chrysichthys cranchii. The sequence goes on from JAQMCW010000006.1 coordinate 7,558,788, forward strand.
TGGAGGTGTTGGATGACTAAATCAAGAACCTCTTTTAACAGTGACTAATGATCATGTTGGTTCAAGTCAGCTCTGTTTTGTAAATAATAGTAAAACTTCCCTTTCTGCTGAACCTACTTAACAGAGGGTTTATGTTGCATCATCAGTACCGAGCCACTATGCTTGGAGAGCTGGTAAAATCTCTGCAATGCTATCAACATAGTAATCGGGCACCATCCCCTGACGCTTGGGGCATCCGCTTCTTTGGTGCTCCTCTGCATCTGCTACTGTTGAGACACCAGTAAGGGTCAGCAGTGTCTTCAGACCACAGGTGGAACCTAACATGATATCTGTGTCTAGTCTGTCCCCAACCATAAGACATTTGCCTGGGTCAAGCCCAAACTGGCTAGCCATGCATTTGAACATGAAGCTGCTGGGCTTCCCGACCACTTGGGCATGGCGCTGCGCCGCTGTCTCCACGGCCTTCAAAAGGCACCCGGTACCTAAAGGTAAAAGGACACCAGGTCAGTCAACACATCATTCATTCTGCTTTATTATTTCACCTTGGGAGACTTACAGCTCACCTGGGACTGCTTTGCCCCCCTCGAGAGGAAGCCTGGTGTCTGTGTTGGTGCCCACAAACTGGCACTCGGCATTGCCCAGGTACTGTAATGCTCTGTTCAGCTTCATGTAGCTGAAATGTTCGTCGAATCCCACCAGCACGGCCTTGACCTCCGGGTCCAGAGGGACACTGGCCCAGTCCTTCTGCCCCCCTGAGACCGGGTCGGGTCCCACACCGACCGCCACGATGCCCATCGCCTCGAGCTCCTGCCTCATCGCATTGCTGCCGATCAAGTAGACTTTGCCCTCGAGGTTGCACACGGTTTTGAGGTAGACAGCTGAACAGTAAGCTGTGCCGAACACCTCGTCCTCAGTGGCCTCAAAGCCCAGCTTGGCCAACTTCTCCCTGTACATGCGGCGCGTTTTCGTGCTGTTATTGGTGACGAAAAACACGCGCTTCCCAGCCTTTTTCAGCGAGTTGATCACTTCGGGGGCGCCGGGAATGGCTTGGTCTCCTCGCCAGATCACCCCGTCGCAGTCAAACAGCACCGTGTCCACCGAGTCCAGGAGCTGCCCGGTCAGCGGCCCCGTGAGTCGGCGACATTTAGACCCGAGTGCCATGATGGAGCAACCAGCCGCGCTCACTGGGAGAAACCTTAGATACCTGGCGCCAAGACTGTCGACAGCAACCAGCAAACACTAACGGACAACGGTGGCTTTAAACTAAATGTTGCTGCAACAGCAGATATCTGGTGTTAAGTAATGAATTCGCTCCTCTACAGCATTACACACATGACCTTATTGCATTAGTCGCACATGCAACACTTCCGCACCGGCTTAAAGGGACAGCAGCTAAAAACAGCAAGACTGAGAAACGGGCATATACCAGTAACAAACATGGTGTACACCAGGCTAATAGGACTGAAAAACAAGCATATACCTAAAACAAAAACCCTGCCATACACCAGGCTAGTATAATTGAAAAAAAAAAACAGGCATACACCTGTAACATAACATAACAACATAAATAGCTATACATCTAGCTTATATAACTGAAAAACAGGCATATATACCTGTAACATAACATAACATAACATACATACATTACATACATACACACAAAAAATAGCTATACATCTAGCTTATATAAATGAAAAACAGGCATACACCAGTGACATTAAATAAATAAATAAATAACCAAGCATACAAATGAATATATAAATAAAGAAATAGCCATATATATAGCTTATATAACTGAAAAACAGGCATATACCAGTAACAAACATGGTGTACACCAGGCTAATAGGACTGAAAAACAAGCATATACCTAAAACAAAAACCCTGCCATACACCAGGCTAGTATAATTGAAAAAAAAAAACAGGCATACACCTGTAACATAACATAACAACATAAATAGCTATACATCTAGCTTATATAACTGAAAAACAGGCATATATACCTGTAACATAACATAACATAACATACATACATAAAAAAATAAATAGCTATACATCTAGCTTATATAACTGAAAAACAGGCATACACCAGTAACAAACATGGTGTAAACCAGGCTAATATGACTGAAAAACAAGCATATACCGAAAACAAAAACCCTGCCATACACCAGGCTAATATAACTGAAAAACAGGCACGTAACGTAACGTAACGTCACATCACATCACATCTAGCTTATATAACTGAAAAACAGGCATACACCAGTGACATTAAGCAAATAAACAAACATACAAATAAAGAAAGAAAGAAATAGCCATACATCTAGCTTATATAACTGGAAAACAGGCATATACCTGTAACAAACAAATGGTGTACACCAGACTAATATGACAGAATAACAGGCATACACCTGTAACAAAAAAAAAAACAAAAAAAACACCTGCCATACCCCTAGCTAATGTAACTGAAAAACAGGCATACACCAGTAATATTAAAATGGACTACACCTGGCTACAGCAATCAGCAAAACTATTGTGTCAGACTCCAATAAGTGAAAAGGATAACAAATGAAAATATGTTGCATTCCAGGCTATAGTAAGTGAGAAAATGGTGCGGGGGAAAAACAGGTGTACAACGGGCTAATGTAACTGAAAGGGAGAATAAATTAAAAAATGGTATAGACCATCTTACAGTAGCTGAAAAACAAGTGTATACCAGGCAACTATGAGCACAATAGCCTAGATAGTGGTTTTATAAAGTATCTGACTAGTCCTAAAATGTACATTTCACCTGGTTAAGAAAATTTACTGCAATCTGCATTTACCAACCCTACTGTAAAATCTTGTCTACAGTGTTGCATTAGTAGAAGTAATTCAGAAACCGTTTCCTGATCAGAACAAACTGGATATTTTTCAGCAGGAAATATGGGAGAAAGACAGCTGATCTACAGCCAACTGTAAATCGAACCTCAGATAAAAACCATTTATTTCAAGTCTTTCCCACCAAAACAATATAAAACACAATGTTTTTAAAAGCATGTATTAAAACATCACATTAAATGAAACATCCATACAAAAAGGACATTTACAAATTAAAAGTAGTCACAAGACATGTTTGGGGTTGAAAAATTTGCTGTTCCTTTTTATACTGGGGCTACAGAGTGAATGGTGAAGAGAAAGCACGGTGCAAACACCACCTACCATCTCACACAGTGCCTCAGGAAATAATCTGGATACAACATGTATGTAAATTTTTCCATAAAATAATAGGTCTGAATTAAAACAATTAATTATCATTTTACCGAAGTCACTTCTAACATGACTGTAGGACTTCTACACAAGTCTGATATTTGCACACAAAACTATATAGTGAAGAAGGTGATTCTGGATTCATGATGGCTGCAGCTACGGTTTTCATTTTATAAATATTACATTACATTAGCGTCAATTTGGCAGATGCTCTTATCCAGAGCGACTTATGTTTATCTTATTTGTACAACTGAGCAGTTGAGGGCTAAGGGCCTTGCTCAAGAGCCCAGCAGGCCACCAAGAGGCAGCTTGGTGGTGCTTGGATTTGAACTCCCGACCTTCTGATCAGCAGTCCAACGTCTTAACCGCCTGAGCTAACCCCACCCTAAATAACAATGTCATACAAGTCAGAAACCACATAAGCAAGTGTTTTTGAGATTACGTAACGCTAGGCAAGTGTGCAATGATTTAGGCATATAGTTTGCACAATGCTAAACTGGTGGTTATATGCTTCTCTTACTTGTTATCAACACATGTGCCAACACTGTAGCTCTGTATCACGCATCAGTACATTTCAGCCTTGGAGAAAATTGTGTAAATCTCCTTTTTTGGCCAAACTCCTTTCACTGGAGGCTAATTGTTTTTCTTCTGAGCAGGGCATAAAGGCCAAACTATTTCCCCGAGATTTTTGAAGATTCCTCTGTGATAAAAACCACGTAAAGGGTTGTATGAAGTATGGCATCGATGTCCAGAGACAGGATTGCAGTGCTGGCAGCCATAGCCTTTCTGCTTGAACCATTCATTAGATGTCTGATTCACCAGAGCTAGGTAACAGTGAAACATGGTATACCCTGCCACAAGGAAAAAAACAAATACGACGAAGCCAAGCATGAAGAGGATCCTGGGGAAGGTCATGAAGAGGTGCTGTGGAGAGAAGTCACATCATTTAGCTTTGGAAATGTCAGCTTTATCTAGGCTTAAAAATACTGCCTGAACTGTAAAATTAAACATTTCACCCCCAGAAGTCACAGTATTAACAATAAAGCTGTTATAAAATTTTCTGAATAAATAAAAGACTCAATGTAGCGCTACTGAAAAGTCACTATAAGCACATATATGGGGGGAAACTTTGTCCCTGAGATTGGATAACAAAGCTCCTCATACTGATCACAGAGCTTTTAGGGCACTTGTTGCAGAATTTGGTAATAGCTACTGAGAGGAGTGAAATAAGTGAAATTTGGCTTGGCTCAACAATACACTGAATTAAATCACCATTTTGAAAGACTACGGAGCCTGTTCACCTTCTATTTTTCCATTATCCATCTTTCTTTGCATGAATCCTTTTATAAAACAACATTTATGTATTTATGGATCCACTCTTTGGTGACCTACCTGTGTGACAAACAGTGGTCCTATAGACTGCTGCTGACCCTCCGCATCAATGTAATGTGCATGCATGATTCCAGACCGCAGGACAGTATGAAACAACATGTCTACTGTAAGAAGTGCAATATCGCCCGCCATGGCACATACACTCAGCAGATAAAGCAGGAAGAATTTAGTGTTCTGAGCACCAACGCAGTTATTCACCCACACACAGTGATGGTCAAATCTCTGAACACATCGGTTACACACACCTAAATATGATGAAAAAAATATTTTAAAAAATAATTTTAGGGACTTTAACAACAATTATTTTCCAGGTTAGTAATGTCAGTAAAACAGCAAGACAATAATCTGATCTTTGGCATGGAACTGCAAATTATCAGAATGAGATTTAACCTTCTGCACTTTCCTGAATGAATTAATACTCACTACAGTGTTTGGATCTGGCAGGTTTCACCAACTGACATGTTTGGCAAAAGCTTCCGGACTGAAACAACTTCTCATCATACTGGTACACCTTCAGCTGAACTGCATGATCTTCCTTCGTCAGTGTACCTAAAGAGAAAGCAACTTTAGCCGCACTGTCGGAGGTGCTACATTAAGTACACAATCATTTGACTTGCATATGTTGCGTACCTGGATCTTTACTACAGCACAGGTAAAAGATGTAGGATTTAATTGCCAAGAGGAAATATGGAAGACACACGTTAAACAAAGTGGTGTCCATTTCTAAACAGAACCCAAAGATCTCATAGGAGAATTCTCCATACACAGCAGCTTCAAGAATAAGGTGCAAGTAAATGAAGAACCTGTTTCTGTTACAGAAGAGAAAAAGCCATGCTTAAAAGATATGACACAAATAATCAACCAGAATATTTGAACAATAACAGACCAACACAAGAAACACACAGCATTTCCCTTAAAGTCATCACTTGTCCGGAATCTTGCAAGAGACACTGTAACTCGAGTGCTTGTGTAATACAAAGCAAAGCAAAACCAAATCTGAAGTTTTAAGTACAGTCCCCGTGTATTTAATACATTTTTTGTGTTTAAAAACATTATAAACATCATGACAAAAAAGTATTGGATTTGGCTGTAACTCTCACCTCTGGTGGAAGAGTCTGTGCATACTCCTATAGCAAACATTTTGAATGCATTGTGGAATCCAAGGAGAAATAACCTGGGTAACAAAAATAGGTATGCTTAAAAAAAACCTATTTGATCAGTAACCGATGTGTCAAGGTGAAGCTTCACTTTTTTTTTAGGTGGCTCAAAGGGTTTTGTATGCTGCATGGAGCTTGAAAAATATTCCTCAGAAATTATTTGAGTTAGTCAAAATAGTTTAATGACAAATTAAATCAAATTCTCGATTAAAATGTAATCAAGTGACTTGTTTTTTGTCTTTTTTCATTTTTTACACTTCTATAATGTCCTGATATATTCTTCTGATTCTGATAATGTACATAATAGCTGTTCTACGTGAGCAGAAAATGTCTGTACTTAGGGTTAAATACATCATTTATTTGCTTAAATACATAAATTAAGTGACTTAGGATCGAAAATAGCTGACAGTTTTAAGCTTTGCAACATGTTTTTGTTATTTTAATTATTTTATATAAACTATAGCATGTTTGTTATTATACCATACAAATAAGTCTATGTGAGGTTAGTTCAGTGTTTTTTTCAGCCCACTCTCCATCTATGTAGTGTGTGTAATGTAGTGTAATTTGTGATTAGCCCTGATAACCATTTTGACGTGTTTCCCTGTAAGCAGAATAAGAATGGAAAATCTGTTCATGTGAAACTTGTATTACGTGGGGCGGTTTTTAGTGCAGTCAATAATCCTTGATACAAAATAATTGTTTTAAACATGAACTCTTCAGTTAAAGATATTTGTAAATGAAGCACTAAAATCTGTGCAATGCATGCTTTCTCAACAGAAGGCATTTGTGCTTAGGCAGCATCATCATCATCATCATCATCATAAACATGTAGGTAAACACTTATACACCCCAGTTTCAGGCTGATGGTGCATAAATTGCAATTACTTTTTAGTGTATACGTCTGGTTCAGTCCTGAGCTCAAGTTACTGTTTGGGTGGAGTTTCACACATTCTCCCTGCACCCACATGGGTTTCATCTAGGAAGTATTTCCTGTGGATTCCCTCCTCCCAACAGCAAGTAAAAGACTTTCTATGCAAAAGTGTTCCTAGGTGTGAATGTGTGTTTGCACAGTGTCCTGTGATGTCCTGGCCTCACACCAGGTGTTCTGGGATAGGTTCCAGATACCCTGGAATCCTGACAACCCTGATAACATGGTTACTGAAGATGAATGATTTAGTTGTTCTAGTGTTTGAAAAAGGAGTAAAACTCAATGAAAGCTTTCTCCAATACAAATTTATCTACAAGAGTTAAAGGTCCAGTTCTTAGTATGTGTTATAAGAAGGTTTTAAAACAACATGTCTATTCTTTACACAGTACAGGGAACCACGTACATAGCATACATATGGTCAAAAGTATGCAGACACCTGACTATCACATCTAGCTACAGACCTTCGTGAAACTTTTGCCACACAGTTGGAGGCGCAAAATCATATCGAACGTACAGTCGTCCCTCGCCATATCGCGGTTCACCTATCGCGGCTTCAATGTAATGCGGCATTTAAAACTTCTGCTACTTTGCGGATTTCACCTATCACAGGTGACATAACCCCCCCATTACATTTTTCAACAACAAACATTACATTACAATTTCTCTTCACTGGAACCAAGAGGCCCAAACCTGTTCCAGTATGACAATGCCCCTGTGCACAAAGTGAGCCCCATGGAGACATTGTTTGCCAAGGATGGTGTGGAAGAACTCAAGTGAGCCCTGACCTCAACCCCACTGAAGACCTTTGGGATGAACTGGAACACCGACTGCAGTCCAGGCCTCTTCTCCAAACATCACTGCCTCACCTCACTAATGCTGAATGAGCACAAAGCCCCAAAAGCATCTTCCACAATCTAGTGGAAAGCCCTTGCAGAAGAATGGTGAATATTAGAACAAAGAGGGACCAAATCTGGACTGGGATGTTCAACAAGCATATGTTGGTGTCACGGTCAGGTGTTATAAACTTTTGCCTATCGTGTATATTCTTTTAGCAAATCTACATAGTTTCAGGAACAAGTCATCATTTTGACATACGTACTTTGAACAATGCAAAATGCTGGTCCTATCTTCCCCCTGGCTGAGGAGGCTGACTCCAGTGCAAAACTAACAACGTTTATTGGACATGAGAGCTTAAAACTCATAATTTCTTCAAGTTTGGAGATTTGTGAGAGGACAGCTCCCCCATTTGTCTCCTGTGGAGTGTTTACCTGAGAGCCAGCGTTGTACAGTCGGCTGAAAGGAGTGTGCTGCTGGCCTGAGTATCTGCACACCAGGGCGATGCAGGTGAGCACCACCAGCACATAGATCCCGAAAAGAGTCAGGAAGTCCATCTGCCTGCTGGGCAAACACACAGGATTTACACACTGATTTATGCGGGTACATTTCTCACTCCAGGTGTTATTTGTAGCTGGAGTCCTACAGCTTAATTTACTGACTTAGCCAACTACCTGCGTGAACTAGTTTAGTTTAGTTTGACTTTACTTTCACTTCATGTAGCCAGCAAGCGATAAACACAGGGAGAGATAACGACTGTAAACTAATTCATTTGAACTAGCCACCAGTTAAACACTATGGCTTACTGAAAGAAAAAGTAAAATATATATAGAGAGAGAAAAATAAAAATAATTTATATATAATCTACCCTTCTTCATTTACAACACATTCTTCCACATTTCCCCGTCAGTTCATTTCCTCCACTTTCCTTTCATTGGCCACAGGTAGCCAACAGGGTGAAGCGAGTCCAAACAACACACTCTACTTCAGTCTGCTTCAATGTAAAAGTCCTGAGTCAGCTAACATTTCCGGTTAATTCTCCTAATGAATGAATAATTGTCTAGTAATTTAAGTATATTTTGTTTTCTAAATTTTCTCTAGCACGGGTTTCCTGTTATTTTGTGTGGATTTTGTTTGTAAAAGAGACAACAACGCTCTTGTTGTATAAATAAAGCCACTCGGGATTATTAGCCGTTTGCTAAATGTTGTAATCTACTTTTAAATGTAATGTAGTATACTTGATGTCATTTTATTTGTACATTATGTTTTAAACTATGAATTTTCATACACGCTTTACACTAGGGGAAACCCTCATCGCATACACATATAGTGACTCCATAGCGGGCACTTTTTTCGTCCACAGAACACCTTCAGGCCTCTTAAAAATGGACCTTCTTAAATACATCCTACTGATGCATGCTGGGAGCATTCCCCTGTGATGTTCCTGGGGTCTGTGTGTGTTTTGGGTCTTCCAACATCACTCACACTCACTGAAGTGACTTGGCGGTGGTGACCAGCCCCGGCCTGTGTGCCATTGGTGTCCAGCCCCGGCCTGTGTGCCATTGGTGTCCAGCCCCGGCCTGTGTGCCATTGGTGACCAGCCCCGGCCTGTGTGCCATTGGTGACCAGCCCCGGCCTGTGTGCCATTGGTGTCCAGCCCCGGCCTGTGTGCCATTGGTGTCCAGCCCCGGCCTGTGTGCCATTGGTGACCAGCCCCGGCCTGTGTGCCAGTGGTGACCAGCCCCGGCATGTGTGCCAGCAGCAGTAGACTACAGTCCTGCCCTCCTAATCCGGAGACACCTCGTGGCTCTCTCTGCAGCATCATTAATGGATTTTATGAACTTTATTTTGTTCAATGTGCCCTCTATGCCAAGCTGGGTCAGGATTTTACAGAGTTAGTGGCCTGCAAAGCCCCTGCAGCCATCCTCTATTGGCTCACAGCGAGTGCACCAGTCCTGGTTCTTGCATTGCTCTACCAACTCCTTGTACTTGGCACATTTCCTTTTATATTCCTCCTCCCATGTGTTCATCCCAGGGCATCCCAAAGTGTTGTGGAAGTTAAATGGTCTGGAAACATCAGCTCTTTGCCCAGCACTACTCAGCAGCTGATGCAAGGAGACCTGTTGTCAGTTTCAGCTGTGAGGAATGCTTTTCTCCAGCCTTGACAAAAGCGCTATCATTCAAATTTATAATAATGAGAACTAAATAATAACTATAACAACATTTCTAACAATTTCCCCATTATTATTATAATCATTATTATCCTCATATTGTCTAGGAACAAACACACAAACAAATAAATAAATGCATAAAAGCCCTACTGGCTTTATTGACCTATGAGGAACCCATGGGCTTCACTTTGAGAACCACTCAAAGGTATATATAAACTTAGGCATAAATACAAACACGCATAGACATGAAACACAAAATGATATACATTAAAAAGGTATTTTGTATATCCACTTATATGTGTCTTGTAGATATTTCTGTCCTGTAGACTTAATAGTCATCTAATTCTACTGTTGCGATGTTTAGATGGTTTGTTCTTATTTTAACTGTATCAACGCAGGGCTGAATGGACTTCTACAAGGCTCATGTTGCTGTGCTTGAAACCTGGCTGGAGCTTCAAACACTTCTCAGGTTACAACACAACACAGGTGATGCCTTCAGGACCTGGTAGCACAGAAAAAAACTACAAGGACTCAATGTCCAGCAACGGATACAGCAATTGTAAAAAGGTATGTAAGTATCTATCAGTGTGTCTTTTTTTCTGCCAACTATTTTTATTCTGCCAACAGTCTATTGAGATAGACTAACAATATTTTTGTGTTTAATTCAAAACTCTAACTCAGCTGTTAGTTATTTAGATCGGAAGTGTTTCAGTTTCTGTTTCCATTCTCTACTCAAAATGGTTTTGGAGCTGAGCAGGTTCTGTTAAGGAAAAAATGGGTATTGTATTTCAGTGTAATTTGTGTTAAATTGGATGGATTTCTTTAAAGCATTGTTCATCAAATCCTGTCCTGGTAGTATTAGAGTCCAACACAGGGCCAGTTTTCCAACATAAAGCATCTACTTAACTTGGTATTAACTGGTGAGTTAAATCAAGTGTTTTTGCTCAGGGATTTCATCAAGCTGCACTGCACTCTGTCCCTCCAGGATGGCAACTAATGACCATTTAAAGTTAATACAGACCAAAGTGCTTTAAATAAGTCCACAGGCAAGGAAATGTTTGCTCGTTCTTTGAAATCCCTAAACCATTTCAGTGCATTATGGACCAGAGCCTTTGAGCTGGTAAGGTGAGACATTGATTGAGGAAGAGTGTCTGTTTGGCACTGGTGCTGAATTATTTAGTTAGCCCTGAGTCACTAGCTTTTGTACCTGGCAGTTTGTATTACTGCATTAATTTGATTTAATAAAAAAAATGTAATGTTTACATAAGTTTTATTGACACTAATGTTTTTTAACTTTAGGGAGTTACTGAGCATTACGCTGCTGTACGTTACGGTGTTCTTCCTGGGAAATAAGTACAGTATATGGTTACTGAATCCGTATTTACAATGGAGTCCAGAGTTGAGCTTTCTGAGGAACTCAATCTCCTTTCACAAGTCTTTCCCCAGGATACACTGTCCGTGTGTGTTTCTGTCATGTGGTTGGGGGATCTTGGCATGTATCATTTAATCTGTCTAATCCAGAGCAAGGGATTTAATTGCATTGGTGTGACTGTGATCCTCTCACAGACGTTCTAATTAGCCTCCACCGTCCTGCTACATCCCCATGCTGATACTGGGCCACTTTCCATCCCTTGGAGAGGGAGCTAGCTGTCAGAGTATGGGAGGAAGATATTTATAGCAAAATGGGGCCTCACTTTACCCTTTTTGGAGAGAGAATTATTAAGGATCTGTGCTACACTGTCCCAGTTTCACAGTGTTAGCTCTGCAGGCAAGACTAGACAGACTTGCCAGAGATGCAGAGTCAACGTGACGGAGAAAAGGATTTCGGCACTGTGTGCCCCTCGCCTTTTTATGTGGCAGTGCCTTGCATGGTTGACTTTGATAATGGAGGGCATTGGGAAGGTTCTGCTCCTTGGCTGCTAATGGTTGTCTAGAGGATGCTTTGAACGCATTTAGGAGTCATTTAGGTTGAAGAAGTGCACAGGATATTTTTTTTCTTATGGCTATAACCATCGACACTTGTTGACACGGGCAAGATGAAGAGATTCCTGCAAAATAAGAAAGGGAGGTACTCCTTACGTCAAAACCAGAAGTCTGGCCCACGCTATCCACCTAAAGATTTCTGTAAGTTTATATTAGTATTTTAAATTGCTTGCGGGGGATGCAGAAGAATGGGTTTTTCTCATTTATTGTTCATAGTTGTTAATAGATAAGAAGCATGTTGATTTAGTGCAAGATTAATGCTTATTACCATGGTTTACCTATAAGCCTGTACAATTCTGTTAAAATATAAAGCCTATTAGCAGATCAGAACAGAATGATGGAGTCCTTGGTCTGCCCCCAACTGGTAAATTGTTAGATTTTTTTCCCCCATATATATGCATTATAAAATTATTATATATTCATATACATGTTTATATACTACATAGATATTCTTCTTTTCTTGAATGAATGAATGTCTCTCTTCTCTACATTTTAAATTAAGCATCATTACTGTAGAGGGTTTTGGATGTTTTGTATCATGCAGCTGAGCAGAAATGGCTGTGTCTTCTAAGCACTGGTGATTTTATATTCCTCAGCTGTGTATTCTCAATGAGGTCAATGACAGCAGAAGGTTTGAGGAGTCAGCTGAGACTTGCTGGCTGTAAGCCTGCAGCATGCACTTATAGCTCAGTTCCACTGCTTTGCCTGAATATGTGCGTATTGTCAATGACAGAGGAATCTGGCTTGCCTACATGGCTGCTTGTCAAATTGTCTACTTCATTTCTTGAAGAGAAACTAGTTTGCCAAGTGATTCAAGAAAAAGTAAGAGGTTCATTAACTATTTGGCGCAGCTTCAGTCATGGCATCATCACAGGTGACCATGTGTTCAAAGAAAGAAAGAAAGAAAGAAAGAAAAAGAAAGAAAGAAAGAAAAGCTGCTCTCCTTCTTCTCTTACAGTTCTTACCATGCCAACATCTAACCAAGGCTGGCCAGAGGAGTTTGGGTTCCAGCTTGGGGGCACTGGGCCCAGCTATATCCTTACAGTAGAGGAGGGCAGCAGTGCTCACTTATCTGGCCTGCAGCCTGGAGACCAGGTGCTGGAGATTGAAGGGCAGGATGTGTCCAGTCTAGGAGCTCAGGCTGTCATCTCCCTGGCACAGGCACAAAAGAACATCCCACCTAGCATCGGGGTGGTTTCCAGAATACAGCAGGTTTGAGAAATAATTTTGCATAAATTTGGAAGGACCATGCCTGAAACGCCATTTTCCTATTATTTGTTGACGTCCTATTATATGACTCCCATTTCTCCCATTTGCTCCTCATGTTTCTCAGGTTTCCAGCCAAGTCTCAAAATGTTTATTAGTCTTTACTGTAGAAAGTTCTGTACCATTTAGTTAAAGCCAAGGTGTGCACTGGCAGACCTCCATTACTTCAATTTTCTTCCCATTACATAACCATGCTGTCTTACACTCCTTATACATCTTGTACACCAAGCCCTTGTATTGGGTCTGCTTCACCTTACTCCTACAGACTTAAAATTCACATCACGGTGTATTCATCTGGCTTTTATTTACCTTACATGTAATCTTTTGTTTTTTCTACTTCCCTTTTTATAAATCATTCTTCTAAGTAACTCAAACGTCCGAGACAGTAGTTAATCTCCCAGTTTGTTTTGGCTCTGCAGATGGACATTACGCCAGGCCCTGATGGTCGTTTTGGATTTACCATCGTAGGAGACTGCCCCCTGCTGGTGGAGGACTGCTCTCCCTGCTCCCCTGCTGGGCGCAGTGGTCTGAGGGCTGGTGATTATGTCATGGAAGTGAATGGAATCCCTGTGAAGCATCATGAGATGGCTGCTGCATTAATAAAGGCTTCACAGGGCCGCACGCTGCGCCTTGGAGTGCTCTGCATGGGCAGCCGGCAAAAGCGTAGCAGTAGCATTGATGAGTGGCAGAAAGGCAGCGAAGGCACTCGACTGGACCGCAAACATAAAGCCTTAGAGTTCAATAAAAGGGTGAGATCACATAAGGGATTGTTTTGTTGCTTCAGCGGTGCTTTGAAAAAAACATACACGTTGAAGGCTTTCATTTTCTGTGAATTAACATACTTATGATGATTCAAAGCTGTGACATTCATGGCCATGTTTCTTGTGGAATTCTGTCTCAGATTGAGGAGGTGTTGGGGAAAGAGCCTGAGGTGAAAGAGAAGCTGTTCGCTGTGCTAAAGCAGTTTGCGGCTGAGAGGAAGGTGGACTGGCTGGCATCTGTTCTTCCTGACATCCTGACCACAGAGGAGCAGCAACAGCTCATTTCTAATGTCAGGTAGGCATTAGACCTCTAGACAGTTTTTTATTCTGTTCTAGTTTTTAACCTCTATTTCAGTGCTTCTCTGACCTGAAACACTTTTAGCATGTCTGCACTGCCCAGTGGCCACTAGAGGGCCTCAGTGTTGATTCTTTCACTTGAGGTTCATGCTAATGTTCATTTAAACAGGATGGATCAGGCAATTTTCTAATTTTGCTACACCAAATGTAGTAATAACCCGCAAGAGGACCTGCAGTGTTTGTGTAAAGTCTCAGAAGTAGATTAGACGGTGTTAGTCAGTCTGGCTTAAAAAAAAAAAAAAAAAACCCAGCCGTACGTACAGTTGGATTCCGTCTGCTACTGTTGAGCTCAGGATTATCAACTGGCTTTGCTGTGTGGAGGGTCAGCATGTCCATAAGTGAAATTCCTCAACAAGCAATCCACTGGTTGAGTAGGAACAATATGGCACGGGCATCACCATCGCTGATCCAGTGCTGACGCAGCTCTGTGTCCCAACACAATCTGTCTGCTTGGCAAGCACAGAAATATGAACTGGTTCTTCAGAACATTTTCTGATTTTAGCTCGGTTTTGCCTGGCTGATTCAGAGAACAAACTGTAAAGCGAAGCCTTGTGAGGAAATTGCTCACCTGGGACCAGAATACTGCAGAACATCTGCTACTCCATTTGGATCTTTGTTTGGTTTAATTACGTGGTGCAGAAGAAGTGCTAAAAAGATGAATTCTCTGTTTAATAACAGCGTAAGACTGGAATATCGGCTAACACGATAGTTAATAAGATAGTTTTTCTCTTTTGTTATCCGAGGTATTAAAATCACAGATGTTGGATGTGACTAGGTAGATTCACCAGGCTGACACATCATACAGTATATTAAAATGCTCCTCCTGGGTTTGAATCTCAGTCAGAAAACTGGTGTTTGCATTCTTGCTGAACTGTGATGTGTCCCCCATCTGAGCCCTGCAGCGAGCTGTGTCAATGTTTCTCCTGGGGATAAACCCAACAGTCATACAATTAAACATAGAACTGATATTTGGTGTGATTAAAAACGTCAAGACTGTTTTTGATGCCTATTTCTAACCTACTGTAGAATATCTGGGTCAGTGTTTTAACACCCTGAGTATAGCACAGTTTGTGATGGCCTACTGGGATGCTACCCAGCATTTATTGCTAATATTCACTTTAGATGAATATTAGTTGATAGAAAAATACTGTTGGACTCGGTTGCCATGGTGGCTAGCCATTGAGACAGAGCGTTTCTGTGCAAGCAGAATATTAAAATATGATAATCTGCAGGCCTGCAGACATTTCATATTGCTCTCTTTTCTTCTCATTATTCGGCATTATGCCTTCGCGGCTCATTATGAATTGAGTGTATGCTTTTGACAGTTTCTTGCTGATTTCAGTTAATACAAAGACTATTCAAGTGCCTTCTGCTCTGTCAGAATAATGCCTTGTTTTATTTTTCATTTGATTCGAGGTTAATAATATCTTTTTTTTTTTTTTTTTTAAGAAGGATGGGTTGTTTGGTGTGAGTATCTTTTATTTATTGCACATTTCAGATCTTTGAATTTGAATGTTGCTGCTACACCCACAATGTGTAATAGAAAAAAGTGATCTGACAGTGATTTTTTTTTTTTGTCCCATTGCTTTGACTAGAGTACAGTACATGCTTGTTTAACAGATACTAAGCAGCCTAAAACTTCTGTTGTTTCTTTTGAACACATAAGTCTTGTTCCTGAAGCATTCTGTGCTGCTAACAGGAAACCTGAGTGCATCGTTTGCGGCCAGAGTTGTGTAGTGAAGCAGTCTGAATATCGCTTGAGTACTAGTACTACTACTCCTCCTTTCGGCTGTTCCCTTCAGCGGTCGCCACAGCAAATCATCTGTCTCCATCTAACTCTATTCTCTGCATCCTCTTTTCTCACACCAACTAACTTCATGTCCTCTTTCACTACATCCATAAATCTCCTCTTTGGTCTTCCTCTAGGTCTCCTGCCTGGTGGTTCCAACCTCAGCATCCTTCTACTGATATATTCATTATCCCTCCTCTGTACATGTCCAAACCATCTCAGTCTGGTCTCTTGAACTTCATCCCCAAAACATCTAACATCCGCTGTACCTCTGATGTACTCATTTCTGATCCTATCCATTCTCATCACTCGCAAAGAGGACCTTAGCATTTTCATCTCTGTCACCTCGAGCTCTTTGAGAAAGCTATAAATTATTAATGTATGTGTATAATTATGCAGGCTGTCTCTCCAGTATGATTACCAAATGCCATTTGAGCAAGCGCTCTCTTTTCAATTTGAAACCAATTTGTTTTATTTTTGGGTTGTTTTTTTTTTTTTTGGATTAAGAAGAAATAAAGAATCTGTGGTGGTATGGACCAGGCAACCTGCTGCTATTGACTTAGTGATGAAATTTGCAAAAATATTCTTCATACATACTGCATTTAAAAAGTAAATATATAATAAACGCGTCATAAACACTGAACCACTAAAACATCCTCTACTGCAACCTTTGGGTGATTTTAATATGTTGTTTCAACTTTTATCTTTTCCCGAAATATGGCTTGTGTTAGTATTAGTAGTCTTGAGTTAGGTATACTGTTTGTAGTGCTGTCTTTACATGTTTAGTTGTCTCCCCTTTTACCTGACTGTGCTCGCCTCAACAGAGCCCTCATTTTTAAGCTACTCCACTCAGGTCTGCATATGTAATGTGCACCTGGAGGAACTTGGGGATTGTCAGGACAGTCTTCAATGCATAATAGCATATTTACATTTTACCCCTGAAGTATTATCTTTAATTTATTTGTTAGCTATTGTTATCTTGAACACTTAGGGCCATGTTGCTGTGCAATAAATGCATTTGTCTTATTGTCTTATGGTACCACAGGGTCTATGTGACCCCAGCCCTTTTTGGACCATGTTTTTTTTGGAAGTTATCACGATTAGTGACCTTGCCTGCCATGTATTTTCTCGTAAGGCCTTCCTAAGTATTTGACACATGTTTGATAGTTTCAGAGTCTTTTTGCTTATTTTTTATTTTCACTTCACCATAGTGCCTCCTATGTGACAAGTACTTTGGGGTCAATTTGACCCCAAGCGAAAATAAACCTAAATAAAAAATAAGCGGAAAGACGGGTATGTGTGATCACAGAAGCCAAAAACTGTCAGAAAAACCCGCGAAATATTGTCAGAGGGAAATCAGGGCTGAAAGGGAATGGGTACCGAGCAGACACACCCTTGAAAGCATTTGATTTATTTTTCAATGATGCCATGATAACACAGATTGTGACATGGACTAACAAAAATTTTAAATGTGAAAACTGGTTACACAAGCAATGCTGGATGTTTGTACCAAAAACCCACCCCCAGAGGCACCCGCAGCAGCCGCAAGCACCACACAGCGTCATCCAGGACAATGCAAGAGATGCTATATTTGTCCCAGATCAAGTGACAAGAAAACCAAATTAGTTGTGCAACCAGTAACATTTTTGCCTACAGCGGGGTGAAATAAGCGGAAACTCTCACAAAGCGTTGTGCAATATTATTTGGATTTTATAACACATTGTCATACCATATTATTTCAAGGAAAACAAAATAATGTAATGAAGTGGTGTTATTCTGGTCATGCAGCATGTTTTTCACTATGGGGTCAAACTGACCCCATGGTACCAAGTGTGACTTTTTTCATGGTACCAGAGCAGGTTAAAGAGGCTCCAATAATGTATGCGGATGACATAAAACACTCACATAGGTCTTATACTCTTATATTTAGAATCTTCTTGCAATTTTAGCGAAGATAAATCAGTAACATTAACATGTCAAGTAATTTGATAAAATTCATTTTTAATTTATTTTATTCGGAGAGTCATGACAAAGCTTTCTGTGTTATATTGACCCTAATGCATGTGGTTATATTCTGGTGGATATTCTGGACAATATTTGATTTGATTTACACAATGGATTTTAGATTACAGAATTGAAATGAAATCACATTTTTGTGACAAAAATAAGATTTAATTAATGCAATATGTCAGTGATGGACATTATCTTGATCAATTACAGTCTACAATCCAGTATATAATCAACGATTTCTGATGAAGTGGCTTAAAACACTCAATTTGCATTTTTCTACCACTCTCTAAATTGCATGCAAACCCTGCTGTTAAGTTGTGCTTAGTATATGCTTAGTGTTTACAGAAGGGTTTAAAAATCTGAGACTGCATTGAAAATATTGGATTTTTTCCCATTTAAAATTCGAAATAAACAGAAGGGTTTTTTTTTTTTAGAATTTGTAAATATTTTAAACAAAGAAAGTAAATGCTCAATTTCTTAAATGTTTAAAAATCAAGATTCTGTACTTTTTCCAGGTCCGAATATACAGGTCCTTCTCAATAAATTAGCATATTGTGATAAAGTTCATTATTTTCTGTAATGTACTGATAAACATTA
>JAQMCW010000006.1:7586518-7604010 GCA_030068335.1 Chrysichthys cranchii
GGAAGTTAATATCACCAACCATTATCCATATAAATGGCCCACCAAGGTGTATCCATATAAATGGCCCACCCTGTAGATTAGTATATTCTGTGTTGTGGAGAATGTCTGTGGATATGCTCTTTACATCTTACCTTTGAGATCATTTGTAGGCTCAGATATAATAAAATGTGGTTTGTTATTTTGCATCTTGGCTTCAGATAAATGTTTTCCTTATTTATATTTTGACTTGCTTAAATCCACAACACATTTGGACGGCAACTTTTAAAGTCTGAAGACAACTAATTAACACTCACTGAGGGTAACATGCTTTTCAGCGCAAATGTCAGAGCACAGTGTTCCCATGGCCTGGAACATTTCTTCTGCCTCACAGTGGTGAAATCAATGTGAAAAGCTTTTAAAAATAGCTCCAGCTCCTGGCACAAATACATGCATACAGAACATTCTGCGTGGGTTTTCTTGAAATTTCTATAGGACTTGCCATTTCACTGGGACAGCGTACAGGGAAAATTACTTTACCGTCACTAAAAATGCCTTCCATGTCTGTCTGGAATCCAGGAATGTGGACACACTCATTGTGGATGTTTTTCCTGTACTGGACACTCCTGCCAAGCAGCTGATCTGGCAGTTCATCTATCAGCTTTTGACCTGTGAGGAGCAGGAGCGCTGTAAGAGCAAGATCTCCCGCTTCCTGGGCTTCAAAGGAGCAGGTGTGCAGTGAAGGACCTTATGTAACCTGTATAGGCCTGGCTGAGTACTAGGCGTGAATATTATCGCATGTATAAATGATAGACAAAGTATTACGGGCATTTTCTATTTTTTTTCTTGTTTACCCTGTATATTTAATCTCATTTTGGTGTGTGTGTGTGTGTGTGTGTGTGTGTGTGTGCGTGCGCGTGCGCGTGCGTGTGTGTGTGTGTGTGCGTGCGCACTGGCAGAGCCTGAAGTGGGCACAGAAAATCACAGACGGAGCAGCTCCATGAGGGTGACTGGAACATCCCACCGAAACAGTGTCAGAGAAAGAAGCTCAGATGATTGCATCATTGGCACTCATCTAGGAATGGGTATGTTTTTCTATGCATCAGTATGGAGGCTTCTGTAAATGTAGATCATATTACACTGGCTCATATTAGCTATGACTCCTCCACCTCCATTTTTACATCATGCTATAGAGTCATTCTTTCGCTCTTATGGAGCCTTAAACAACTAGCCATGTCAGGTCTAATGTTTATGGTTCAATAAGACTGCTGCTGTGTGTTGCGTTTTGCAAGCAGCTTCCTGCTCAGTCCAGCATCCTCACCGCTAAGGTGAATTACAAACAAATGCTGTTTGTGCCTTTGTTTTCACTGGGGGACTGTCAGCTTGCTTTGAGGTACTGTGTGCTGGACAGTGATCTTTCTCCTCAGGGACTTTCACTGAGCCTGCAACCCCAGGAGAAAGACAATGTGGCGATGGGACCTCCTTTCCAGAGTCCCCAGATTTGAACCACGTGGGTACCATTCAGCACTTGCCAAGTACCTCTTGCATTTTCAATTGCTTTTACTCAGTCATGCCATTGTCATCTAACGACGTAAAAAAAACCTGTAGATATCAGGAGTGTACACAGAGCTGGAGAGTGCATACACCATGAAGAACAGCAAGCCTCTGCAGAGTAAATCATCACCTGGGGATGAGGGCATGGGCCATGCTGACAACCATGCACGCACTCTCTCCTTCACAAATGCTAAGAAAGGTACACTCCTAATACCACCCAATGTCTCTGAACTGAAATGGTTAACTGGTGCATGATCAGGTAATGTATGATACAAATATGACAGTAATAAAACATTTCACTGGAAGAAAGGTAAATTGTATTATGACCATTATATGTATATATATATATATATATATGAATGCATAGACTGACACCTAGATACATGTGCACATAATCCTCGTTTAATAATCCTCCTTGTTCTTTACAGGGAACCGCAAATCAGGCCTGTCTCTGACATGGAAGGAGCCCTGCTCCAGCCCTCAGTATGACATCTACCAGCAGCCCGTCCCTTCTCCTGGGAGCATGGACTCTAACCCCTATGTCAGCCTGGACAGCTCTCCTACCTCCCCTCAGCACTCAGACGGGGCCCAGAGCCCTCAGACTCGTCGAAGAAAACTCTTCACTTTCTCCAGACCCCCACGGAGCCGAGACACAGACAAATTCCTGGATGCCCTGAGTGAACAGCTTGGCCACCGAGTCACCATTGTCGATAACTTTCTGGGAGGCGAGAATGACTATGAAGAGGTGTGTGTGTGTGTGTGTCTTTTGTGCTTGACTATGATAAATAGTTTATTTATACAGAGATATGACTAGTGTGTGTATGTGTGTCTTTGACAGATGAGTTTCCAGGAAGAACAGGACAACGTATTGTCTCGTCAAGCAAGCAGTGTGAGCAGTGAGGACCACAGCAGTGAGGATTCAAGCTCATTAACCTACTCGTCTGAATCAGAGCAAATCCCACCCCCTCCCCGGAGCCCGCCTCCCCCGCCCCCACCCATTCAGTTCACTGACACACCCTCCCCCATCTGCCTTACCCCACAACACATGCCTCAACCTCCTCCTGCCTTCCAGAACCACCCCATCATTCCCCCTCCACCACCCCCTCCTCGGTTCATCCTCTCCAACAGGTCGTCTCTTCACCAAGTGCTGCCTACATGCAAGGAGACAAGGTTTCATCACACACAGCCCCGAAAACCCTTTTCTCAGCCCTCTGTTCATGCCAGCCAAAAACTTCACCAACCCAAAGCCCACCCCATCCTGCATTCATCCCCTCACACATCCCCACAACCTCCTCTCACATCTCAAAAGCCTGCTCACACCTCCCCACAGCCCCTTACCACTGCCCCACGGCCTCCTCACACCTCCTCTCAGCCTGCTCACAGATCTGCGCATCCCCCGTTGAGGCACCGCACCCAGTCCATCTACCAGAGCCATCAAAGCTCAGCCATGCAGCCCAAAGCAAAGAAAGATTCACCACAGTCTACCCATAAGACCTCTGTGAGTATCAGCTCAAAGGTAACACCACCACCCCCACCTCCACTGCCCCCACCCTGCGAGCCCCCACCTCTGCCAAAACCGAGCCCCCAGGCTTCAGATACCAACCACATGAGTGTGAAGAGGCTCCGCTGGGAGCAGGTGGAGAATTCCGAAGGCACTATCTGGGGACAGGTTAGTTCATTAGTTAGTTATACAATAAGCACCATGCACTCCAAGAATGACGGTGTGATAATCCCTCTTTCTGCTTGTTTGCCAGCTTGGAGAGGACCCTGACTATGGTAAACTGAGTGACATGGTGAAATATCTCAACCTGGAGCTGCACTTTGGCACGCAAACAGGTTCCAGTAAGTTTAGAATGTCACATGAATTCATGTCAAATTTCAGCCATCAAGAAACATTTACCAAAGCATCTTTGTTGATTGCGTATTGTGATATAACATCTGCATTAATCCTTTTATACGTCACATCTCATGTGTATTGTCTATGTTTGTGCTTTTGCAGCTCATCACGTTTACCATTTCTCATGGATCACTTACAGTCTGTCCATTCACAGTGTCCTCCCCTGCCTCACTGGCATCTCAGCATCTCTCTTTATTCTCACGATGTTCCGTTCATTGTTTCCACCGCTGGCTCCAGGAGAACAGATCCTTACAATGTAATTAAATATGTTAGTTTCTCTTCCAGAGCCCACCATTCTACCTGAGAGCTTTAAAAAGAAAGATGTGGTCGAGATTCTCTCTCACAAAAAGGCCTACAATGCTTGTGAGTATAACTGCGATTGCTTCTCAGCAGAATTATCCAGGTTGCACCAAAGAGTGAGATAGGTGAAGAAATGAACATAAAATACTTAAGGGTGTACTGATACACACGTCATTTAAAAAATGATAAAGTATGCCTAGTCTCAGTGTACAGTCATATGAAGCCTTACCTTTGTTTCTAAACTTTCAAAATATCATCTGTAAAACATTGAACTGTTAAGATTATGGGTACATAATGGAGGGAGACAACAAATAAGGAGATGTGCTAGCTGTATACTGTGAGCTACCACTTTATTAGGAACAGCTGTACATTTGCCCATTCATGCAATTATCCAATAAGCCTAATCATATGCCAGCAGTGCAGAGGATAAAATCATGCAAATACAGGTCAGGACCTTCACTTAATGGACATGTTAAACATAAGAATCTGATGAAAAATGTGATGTCAGTGACTTTGACCAAGGTGTGTTTGTTTGTGCCCGACATGCTAGCGTAAATATCCCAGATAGTGATGGTCTCTTGGGATTTTTTTAACCCTGTCATGCTCTATCCAGAATGGTGCAAACCAACATAAAAAAAAATATCTTATTGATAACAGAGGTTAGAGGAGAACGCCCAGACTGGTTTGGATAACTCAAATAACCACTCTTTGTAGCTGCGCTGAACAGAAAAGCATGTCAGCATGTCAGATGACAACACTACTACAGCAAAAGACACATCAGGTTCCACTTTTGTTGGCCAAGAACAGGAATCTGAGGCTACAGTGGGCACAGGCTCACCAAAACTAAACCACTAAGTGTTAGAAAAACCTCACGTGGGCTGATAAATCCCTGATGGAATCGGGATAAATCCCTGCATGGAAATGGTTGGGCCAGAATATGCCATCAACAGCGTGAATCCATGAACCAACCTTTCCTTGTGTTCAGTGATGGTGAGTGCGGGAGAGTAATGATGAATGATTTATTGGCACAAATGAGCTCTTTAATACCAGTGGAGAATTCTTTGAATGCTACAACCCCGTTTGAGTACTGATGCTGACCATGTGCATCCCTTTATGGCCAAAATTTACCCATCTCCTAATGACTTTTTTCAGCAAAATAATGCACCATGTCACAAAGCAAAAGTCATCTCTGAGTGAGTCCATGAACATGACAATGAGATCAGTGACCTTCACTTCATTTCCACACCTTTGGGATGTGGTAGAACAGGAGATTCAGAGTATAAAAGTGCAGGTCACAAAACAACAACAATTATAGTTGTAGTGATGGACGAGAACCTCAAAGGAATATTTCTAACATCTTGTGTAATCCATGCCATGGAGATTTAAGGTCATTGTGAGAGCAAAGGGAGGGAGTTATTACCAAGAATTACTATGGTGTTCCTAATAGAGTGGCTTCTGAGTGTAAGGGGTGAAGTGTGCTCATTTTCCCCCTTGGTTGCTCTCCTTAGCTATCCTCATAGCCCATCTGAAGCTGTCTCCAGCAGAGTTACGACAGGTCCTCATGACTATGAGCACTGAGCGTCTGGAGCCTTCTCACATTAAGCAGCTGTTGCTGTATGCCCCCGATGATGACGAGGTTAAACAGTTCCAGCAGTATGACCAGGATCCTGCCAAGCTTAGTGAACCGGACAAGTTTGTCCTTCAGGTGCACGTTTTGTTTACCGCTCAGATAAGACTTTTTGTTTGCTGGAAAACAATTCTAAGAACTTCCATTAAAATACTAGAAGGCATCTGATTTGCTTATGAATGCTCATGTCTATGTGTGGCTCTTGCAGATGTTATTAGTGCCGGAGTATAAAACCAGATTGCGGAGTCTCCTGTTTAAAACTACCCTGCAGGAGAAAACTGAAGAAATGCGAATTGGTTATGAATACATCTACAAAGCCTCCCTAGAGCTAAAAAACAGCAAAAAATTGGCAAAGATCCTGGAGGTAATGTACTTTTACAGCCAAAACAGCCATTCGTACAGTAATAAGTTAATAAGATATGCGTCTATTCTGCACATTTTTGCATGCATTAATATTCTGTGTCATAATTATCATAATGTTGTGTTTTAGTTTGTCTTAGCAATGGGAAACTATCTTAATAATGGCCAGCCCAGGACAAATAAACCCACAGGCTTTAAAATCAACTTCCTCACTGAGGTACTGTAGATATTAATCAAACAGATGGTTTCAAATATATTTTATCATGTTTTTTTTTAATCATTTTGCCATGAAAATTAACACCATGTAAGCTTGTTAACTGGCATATTTCACAGTAAGGTTGTGAGAATCCTGAAGCACTGTCTTTCCACAGCTCAGCACAACAAAAACAGTTGATGGGAAGTCCACCTTCCTCCATATTCTAGCCAAATCACTATGCCAACACTTTCCTGAACTCCTCAACTTTGCAGGAGAGCTTATAACAGTGCCACTGGCTGCCAAAGGTAAAATCAGCCAAGTGCCAGTGATGTATTTATATCATATAACATCTTCTGTAGATGATAAAAAAAAAAATCTTAACAGATAACATGTCATGTTTGGCTGAATATTTTTTTTCTCTGTACTTCCAGTGAATCAGAGAACCATTACAGCAGACCTCAGTGATCTCCACTCCACCATCCAGGAAATCAGGACTGCCTGTCTGAAAATCCCAGCCACAGCAGAAGATCGATTTGCGGCAGTCATGAGTGTATCCTTTGCTAATGCTTGGCCTTTATACACAAAAAGATAGAATAGAAGGAGGATTTCAGCTAGTTGTACATTGTTGAGAGTGGGGCTTTGAGTACTGCTGCTTGGTTGGACCTACAATTTGCAGTGGTATTCCTTTGTTTTACCAATGCTTATTTTAGTCCTGTCTTTCGCAGAGCTACTTGGGTTTCTGGCCTTAATAAATGTGTTTATACCACAGTGCTGTGGAAATCTCGGATCTTATAGGTCAGTAGCTGCTGATGAATTTTCCTGACGAACAACACGGCTTTGAAACAGATTAAGAGAACGTGTTGTTATTTAACAAAGTATGTCAAATTGTCGATTTAGGGAAGTCTATTTCTATAAGGAGAAATTCATTTAACATCTGTGGCAGGAGTCTAAGGTGTCAGCACTTTGTAAAACTCCACACATTTTTTTTTTTGTTTGTTTGTATTTTTTGACCAGAGAGAGACTTCAGGACAGAGGAGTTTATGCTTTCTGGTTTCTCTGTAACACGATGAGCTGTATTTTTTTTTGTATTATTAACTTTAAGAATGAGAAAAAAAAATAAAGCCTGGGGAAAGAGCACTGTTATATGTCCTAATAGGAATTCATTTGTCATGAGGATGTACCACAATGTTAAATATAACTATATGTTGAAAAAAAAAGCATGACATGCCATTCATTTGTAAATTAAAAATTTTAATTGTTGACAAATTGCTGTTGTATAAGAAGAATACAAATTCTGTCTGATAACAGAATGCTTTAATATAGAAAAAAGTTAAATGCATTTTTAAAATGTTAAAAAAAAAAACAAAAAAAAACAACCAACATTTTCCTGAACGACAGCATGCCCTGTCATGTTTTATTCCTTAAGGGTTTTTTTTTTTTTTTTAACTTATTTTTGTTTAATGTAACACAAGCATTAAGTGCAAAATTTGCCTGCAGAGACACTAATGTAGATGAACAGTAGTGGGTGTATTGATCTCTTAACTTTGGCATCAGAACTTTCTTGAAAACTCACATCCAGCTGTGCAGTCCCTGGACTCTCACCAGCAGAAAGCAATGGACGAATTTGCCAAGGTAGCCTTGTACTTTGGAGAAGACAGCAAGACCATAACTACAGAAGCATTCTTTGGCATCTTTGCAGAATTCATCTCCAAGTTTGAGGTGAGCCGTGCACGGAAATGAGCAAATCGTGTTCTGCGTCTCAAAATAACATGCAGTGAAGACTAATGAGTCATAAAAGTGATGCCATTTCAGGCAGTTTTCATCCACAGTGATTTTGATGAGTGTTGCCCTGTCATTTTGTCTGTGTTGCAGAGAGCACTTAATGAGACGCGGGCCATCGAAAACCCCAGGAGCCCCCGCATTGCTTCACCTTTAGCCTGGTGAGAATATGCTTTAGAAATGCTGCTCTCATAAACAAAGGCCATCTATGTGCCAAGAACTCGACAAAACAACAGGAGAAGCAAAGAACTTAATCCAAGTTAAAGTTTATGACCGACATGTTAAGAGTCTAACTTCATCATAAAGAATATATATACATATATATTTTATACAACTTAAAATCGATCAAAGATATGAATATAGTTTCGTTATTTTTAAAAAGTCTCCAGTGGCAAGAGAATGTAACACGAATGTGAGCACTTTATTTAAATCTTCACCCCACAGTTGATGGTACTATAGTCAGCTGTTTCTTTATTTATTCTTTCACGGATGAATACTGACCAAAAACGTGCAGACCGACTATAATGATGGATGAGCGTTAATCATGTTAGTCAGCAGCATATCAACATTGTAAACAGATGATACATTTTTGCTCAGCATTAAGGTTGTTGCTATGGTATTTGCTGAGAAGAGACCCTGCCACATTAATAATGGCCACTTACTTTGTCCGCTCTCCCTGAACAATGGCAAAGCTGTGCATGAAACACTGTATGTACAGTGTAACAGTGCTTATTATGAAACTGTCATCTACGATCTCTCTTCCTGTGACAATTAAACTCTGAATGGAAATGCATAGGTCTGTATTTAGTCTCAATGAAACGGCCCCATGTTTACATCTTGTTTGTTCTATGTTTACACTGTAAATTATTATGCAGCTTGGCAGATTTTTCCTTGAAATATTGTTTAGAAATGTTCTTTCTGCCTGACGTTTTGTGCTCCCAACAATCTATTAGTAGCCAACTTATTCAATCCAAATGCATGGACAACTAATTGCTTGTCTTTGTGTGAAAAACAAACACCCCTGTTCTTTTTTTTTTTTTTTTGTCTGTCCATTTTTAAACCAGTGACAGTATTTTCAGAGGTTAATCTACAATTTGCATGTAGCATTGTGTTTATTTTTGTTGGTAAATAATTTTATTACTCTTAATGTAAGCCAGACCAATGGTTTCCTTTGAACCTGTAATTCGCCTTAGGACTTCGGTGTATTGGTGTATAGATTGTTTGTGAATAGGAAAGTATTTGTCCTGTGTAGTTCTCTTTCAGCTTCACTTTCTTTGGGCCACATTGGGCTGCTGCCTAATTTATATCTTGTGAATAAACAAAACTTCTGACAAGCACTGATGACTAGCTGATTCATTTATCTACTGGCTGCTCTTCAGCACATTGTACAAGATCACATATGCTTGGCAGGGTTGCCAGGTCTTGGTGATGAAATCAGCCCAATGACCACATAACCACAAAAATGCAATTTTTCTAAATAGTTTCATGGGCTTAACATTTTCCCTTAAGACTAATGTATCCTCCTACATTTCTTTAAATAGACAGAAAGAGATGTTAATTTGTTTATCAATAGGTAATTAAATACATAAGGAATTACTAACTAACAGTATAGATGTAAAACCTGTATACTGTAAAACCTAACAAGTTGATTTAAAAAGTACAAACTCATTGCCTTAAAAAAATAAAGTTCCATGAAATAGAACTTGAGTAATAGTAAATTAGTTCAACTTAATTAGAATAATTAACTAATATTAGGTAATACCTATGTAGCTTACAATTTTTAAGCAAACATCTACACTATTACCCACAATTTACCACACTATTAACCACAAATTTCAGTACAATTAACAGATTTTCTGGTTCCATTTACAGACTGCCTTTAAACTGAAAATTACTATACAAGAAGCAAATCTAGGTAAGAAATCCATTAAAAAGAATCACAATTTTTTTTTTTCTTGTGAAACTCCAAAGCATTTGAAAACATGTACATGTATAGGTCCACTGCATTCATGAATTAGGTCTGCTTGACAAATCTAGAAAAGAAGAAAGTACAAAGCCCAATGAAATTAACTCAATTTTAATAGAGATAATAGCCTAGATCACACTTTTCCCTTTCTGATAGCTTTATTTTGTTCAAAACAGAACAAAACAATTTTTTCAAGTGATGGCCTAATTCAGCAACTGAGTTTCTTCATAGCATATACATTTACATGATATGGCAATCAAAGATTTTTTTTTTTTTTTGCAATTTGTATAAATTTGCTTTGTAGTAATCTGACTGTAATAAGGGATTGTGTTTAAAATGATGATTCTGAGTTTGTTGGAAAAGTAAACTTTTTTCTTTGACAATGAAAAAGAAATAGCTAATAATAAGCAAGCTGCAATAATTATGACTAAAAGGTGTTCATGCAAATGTTGTAGTGTTGTTAGATATTGTGCTTCACATGCTACTGTGGCTCAGCTCACAGTAAATGAATGCAAGATTTACACATGGTCTGATACAGACTCGGCAGATCAGTTATAACAGATCAGGGTCAGAAACTACTGCTATAATTCTGTCTAACATGCCATGCTTGGCACAGCAGAACAGTTCGAATGAACACTTCAACCCTGTAGGAAATGTGCTTGCTCACTTTGCATTTGGTGCCTAGGGTATCTAGCTAATACAAGTGTACTGACTTCCAAAACTATAAGGGCCAAGTAGGCTTGGGCAGTATGTAATTATTTATACCGTTGTACCATTCAGACATGATACCGCAGTGTACGGTATTCTCAAAAGTAACAGTGTGTTTTGTGATACAGTAATACCTCCACTTACGTCGATAATTGGTTCCAGACTTCATGCTGAAACTTGAAATAACCCCCTGAAAAAATGACTTAGAACCTATAAACACACACCAAATCGTGGTTGATCACAGATGCAGCAGAACAGCCAATGTCACAGTCATGTCGACAGCAAGCAGCTCCAACACGGCACCTAACAACTATAGTTCATATTTTAGGCTTTTTTTTTTAAGCTTTTGGTTTTAGGCAATGTATACAGTGTGCATTATGTAGTTTAACATTTAATTTAATATAATTCAGACCTTTTTATTGGTTTTAGATGTTTTTATTTCTTGCACACAGCCCATCATGTAGATGAAATCAAGTTTACTCAATCAACCATGCTCCAACATCTACACAGTTCAGTATGTTTTATAGGTTTTTACATTTTCAGGCAATGTACAATAGATTGTACAGTATTTTATGTACTGTAACATTCAGTTTTATCTTATGTCATACTTCTTATTGATTATTAGGCAGTTTTCATAATTCTCTGTTTGATGAACGCCGTAAAGTTGACTAAAATGCTGTAAAGCACATTTTATATTTCTACTGGAACAGTGTTAGCAATGACCGTTAGCTTAGTTAACCTAAGCTGGAAAAGCTCGAAATCTAGTTAGTTCAGTAAACGTGAACATCAGCCTATACCAAACAAAACTCAAACTGACGTTGAATTAATAACAGATCAAGCCAGCAGATCAGTGTTAAAGCTTTTACTCAGCACATTAAGCTATAAAGTGCTCCAGTTCACTCAGTGGTGCCACAGTAGCTCGAGGAGACCTGCGATCTGTTCCCTCCACATGGCAGTCTTGTGCAGGAGGGACTAGTGACCTGAACTTTAAATGACTTAGTTGGTTCACATTTTACTTGCAGGACTGGTAACTCATATAAATGAACTTTTCTGGGTGGATTGGTCAAAACCAAGTTAACCCATTAGCTTCCGTGGTCCCCATTTGGGGATCATATATTGAATGGCATAAAAAAAATAGATGGCTCGTGCCATGATCCCCAATTGGGACTTTTAAAAATTGAAATTTCAGAAAAATTAAACAGTCATATTTCTTGAAAGTAGATGTTTTTGTTACTACTTGGATGTAAATTAATAGAAATACATGAAAATTTTCAGAAAAAAATTTGGCAGTTAATGGGTTAATCCCACTTACTGTTTCTTATTTAAATTCAATTGTGAATTTTACAGTGTAGGAGCTCGGAAAGTATTCAGACCTCTTCTGTTTTTACATTCTTCACTGTGTTAGGGATTTATTATTATTATTATTATTATTATAATAATGGCATTATTAAAAATGTATTAAAATGTACTTGGATTGGATTTAATGATGGTTATCTAATGTGTCCCAGTGGGAGGCGGTCTAGCGCCCTCTGCTGTTCAGCTGCGGTTATTAGCAGGGAGATAACGGCTGAAACGGTCAACTTCTGAAGCACAAACATGGCTGAAAGCAACGTTTTTCGTTTTGATGAATACAGAAATTCACTTTTTTCTCAAACAAAGCAAAAAACAAATAAGGTGCCTTTCTGTGTAGTTAAGTTAAATATTTAACACGGTTTTCTCATTTTCACTTATTCACTAATTAGCTGAAGGTAGCTAGCCTAGCTAAGCTAGAGAGACCAATTGCTAACTTCTCTCATGAGCTAATTACTGGTTATTTAGCTGTTTAGCTTGTCGGGTTGTTTTGAGAGAACTTTAAATGACAGCCCTTAAACATTTATATATGCTTTTTTCCCCCCTCAGGGGAGAATTATTCACAGACTGGTTTGTGTAGCAAAAATAAACCAGAACTGGACAGGCGAAAGGGATAAACGCATTGCAGTAACTGGTGAGTGTGAGAGAGCTGAAAGAAATACACTTTAGCTCGCTAGCTAAAGCCAGACAAGACCTGCACCTATCTAGTGAGTCCATCCTGGTATTTTCAGCAGCAAAAGCTTAAGCAGTTACACTTGTTTTTTGTTTGTTTGTTTGCTTCCAGAATACTTTGAAGAGTTTATATCTCAATGGCAGAAAAAAAACATGGATAAGGGTCGTTGGCGGCCTGCTTCTGGTGTACCCTAAATCCATCATCTTTCTGTTAGAGGTATGCGGTCTCTAAAACTTGGTTTAAATATATGTGTATATTGGGATCATTTTACACATTTATTCTTCTTTCCAGTCCATATATGACATGCTCATACAGATCCTGAAAAACCTGAGTGAAATGGAGCAAGGCTCTAAGTAAGAGATAGAGGGCACCACATTATTATTATTATTATTATTATTATTATTATTATTATTCAGTTGACTGAAGACTTACTCAGTTAAGGCCCAGGACAAATTTCCCCTGAACCATTTTATGTTATATGTTATATTCCCCTTTATGTTAAAGCTCTTTACTGAAGGATTGCAGGATACTGGTGATTACTCACTGCGTGCCAGAACAAGTGTTCCCCTCATGGAGCTACCGAATGATAAATGTACCTGTGAGCCAAACAGATGCAGCTGCACACACGCAGCCTGAGGAGCTGCTCGTCCCTCAGTGCCTCACAGTGATTTACAAATACTGCAAGTATCTGCTAAAGGTACATAGCCATCTGTTCCCAGCCACAGCCGTGAACAGATTTGTATTTTCACACACCTACACTTTGGTGAACAGGACCAAAAACGAGATGCTGGAATAATGAGAAAACATATGAATCATATTTGTACCCCGAGTTCCACAAAACAGTTATGGAATGTGTAAAAATACATATGACCACCGTACTTTTCCCTTTGCTCGTGGGGCTACAGACGTTTTCTGTCACTGTTTGAGGGTCAGGTTTCTACTGCTTAGCAGACAGCCTGTAACTTCTGTCATATCACGGCTTATGAGAACTGCGCCCCTTTACATGCACTGAATCTATTAAGTTATCTTCGTCTCATTACATTTTTGACACCCCTTGTGAGATGTTAAAACCCAAAGACAACTATTATAGTGCTGACAGGATTCATGTTTTGCTTAGGCATACTACTAATTGATATGCAGCCTATTGTGACTTGCATGAGTTCAGTGTTGGTTCTTGTGCTTTTGTTCTTTTGCTTATTTCAATCATGTCAATTCAGGAGTTTCAAGGTTTGTAATTTTCAGAGTGGTCTGCTACCTGAGAGGCAAACTGTGATGAAAACTCTGACAAGCATCCCTTTCCCTCAAAAAACCCCACCCAAACTGGAGCAGACTTATTTTCTTGCTGCAGACAGGGCCTAAAATGCAGACTTAAAAAATGTACAAAAAAAAAAAAACCCCAACCCAGAAGTAAATAAACTAGCTCTTGCAACACTGAACATGAAAGTTTGGCTAAGGTGTCCTGAAATTATACTATTACTACAGGTATAGAAACTCTTAAACATTACTGAATATACTTCATTTACATTTTCATCATTGTAGTGGACAAGAGGAAAACACTGAGCTGGTTGTGTAACATTTCCAGTGTCACTCCGCAGGATGGTTCTGAAGGGCGAGACACACAGGAAGAGGCTCGTGTGCTGGAAGAGGAAACCATTTTTCACCTCTGCCAGAGCCAACTGTTGCATTCACCCACTTCCTTCATTAATACTTATGCAAAACCAGTCAGCATGCTCATGGACGCAGGTAAATGTTATGCCTTTTAAAGAATTCAGGTTTGTAAGGTTTCTCATGAAATCTGTCAAACATGTTTGTGATTTTAGAAATTGTCTGGCCAACCAAACATCGACTCAACTCTCATCGATTCAACTCTCTCTAGAGAGAAATAAGCTCTACTCAACTCTACTCTAGAGAGAGTGGCAAAGAGCAGAAGACCCTTCGAATGCAACAAGGAATATTTACAAAGGGAGTAGTCACTATAGCACATAACTAAAAACCATAAAATAGTAGTTATTTTGCTTTATTAATTAATCAAAGTAATAATTGCAAGCATTTTGTTCCCCCCTAAATTTCTCATCTTAAAAGGTTCCTCTTTGTACACCATCGACATATATATACCTTTAGTTCATTTTCCAAACATTGTAATGGGTAAGGCAGCAAAGTAAAGAATAAACATCCTATAAAGATCGTCCTTCATGTATATAATTTTGACAGTGGTGCATTTTTGTCACTTGCTATCATTCAAGATCTTTCAAGGTTTTTTTTTTATTAGCACAGTAAACCATTCAGAATACCACAGTGTTCTTGTCCAACAAGTCACAGACCGTCAGGGTTTTGTCATTTGTCAGTTTGTTGTCTGTCTATCATTTACCAAAGAGTTAAACAAACATATTGCCTGTTAAGTGTTTCGTTCAATAGTTCTTACACAGACATGACTTAATGCAATCAAATTAGTCATGAGTGATTGCTCACATTAATGCTCTAGGTTTAGGACAACATTAAAGGTTGAAGACAGAATACTAACCTTGTGGCGTGTGTACATTTTGATACTGTAAGTAATAGGCTATACGGATAATAAATTGCAGGAAATTCAGCTTAAAAAGATGAGAGGCATAATAAGACTTTCAAATACAAAATGGAACAACTGAGACTGACACAAGCCTTAGGGAATGTGTTGGTGGAAAACAGATGTAGGACAGTTTCCATACATAAAATTAGGAGTCGAGTATAGTAGCTGACTGGAAACCTGCAGTCACAAGGGTATACTCTAAAGCCACAGTATATGGTTTCTGCTTAATATCATACCAAGCTTAATATGGTTTGTTCTCTCTCGCTTTTCTTTTTCTTTTCTTTTTTTTTTACACTAAGGCCACTTAAACACCAACTAGTACCTCAACCTATTTCCCAGTTCTTTACAATAAAATGAACTTTAGAGTGATAGCTTTAAACCTGTTTGTTGCCATGCAATATGTCCATGTCGTATTCCTCTGGGTGCTACTGATGGTCCAAATCTTTGGTGAAATGCAACCAAGCTGACAAGAACTTGGTGAAAGGGAAGAAGCAGCAGCGATTCAGAGAGTCCTTTACCTGTGAAGAACAGGTTGTAGGTTTATGGCAGCCATAACCTCACCTTCACAGGACGGTGCTCTCTGAGTCCAAGTCCGAGTCCTTTAGCTGGGCAACAGGGTGCTGATCTGGGTTGATGTCCGGAATAAGGACTCGACCCAGCCCTTTGAATGTCATCCCTGGTTCTGAACAAATACAGTAAAGTTAACGTCTGCTTAGGCTTGAAGAGTTTCTACAGTAGAGAATGTTTTCTGGATTTCTTGTAACAAAGCAGGCTTGTTTATTCTTGGTTGTGCTGTCTATCCAAACATTACTGATATGCGATGGTACCACTACCTGATAGTCAGTTAAAATTTGTAATGGTCCAGTTACAATTAGTTGCTTACGAATATCCAGAAAAGCAACCAACATGACTGAATCGGGGCAACAATAACTTTTTGTTCTAAATTATAAATGATTAATTTATGACTTTAAATAAGACAGTTCAGAGTGTTTTTTGTTGATGTTTTTATAGCGATACCTCCTGTTACAACTTTGTCCATGTTGTGTGAAATATATCTGTTTGAAATTGAAATAAATATATATTCTTTTTAAATCTGTGAAAGTCTGTAGAAAATCTGATCTTTTCTGAACTAATATCTTTAGCTAGTCCCCGGTCTGATGAGCCGTCTTCAGCTATAAAATTGGCATAAATGCATGTGGCTGGATACACCACAACAGAGGATTTGCTAGAGAAGCCAGGCTTTTTCATATTTGAAAACTAGGGTCACTGAACAACAACCAGTATTTCATACATTTATCTAGTCTACTACTAGATAAATATCAATGCAAATAATAATAATGCAAAGGGGCATTATCATGCTAGAACAGGTTTGGGACTCTTAGTTCCAGTGAAAGGTACATATAGAGGTCCATGTACATGTTTGTCAGAAATTGTAAATGTTACCTCCAGAATAAACATGGCTGCAGGTTTTACCATCCATGTTTAAAGCAATAGGAATCGACAATATTGCAATCAATGGTAACTCACCCATCGTTTTGTAGGTTGCACCCCAGATGTCAATAGTGTCACTGGTGTCGCTGGTCACACTCTGAGGCTGCGGTGGAGGTGGAACAGTGGGTCTGTTGCGTGGTTTAGGCACTGGCCGAGGCCGAGGCAGAGAGCCAGACTGAAACGGGGATGGAACATTTGTGCTTGCATTTTCAGGAGTGACCATGGAAGGTGGAGGAGTTTTAGGGGGGCTGGGAGTACTGGGAGGAGAAGGCTCCTCTGCTGGATCTCCGACTGCTGTGGGCTGAAGAGGTGGTGGAGTGAACAGGCTGGGAGGCTCTGGGGGTGGATGGTTGGGAGCATGGAGGGGAGGCTGGTTGCTTAAATGGCGCCGAGGTATCGTGCTTGACTGGATTATTAACTGAGTGGGGCTAACACTGTTTGGAGAGTGAGTGGAGAGAGGTCTTGGAGATGGGGAGAGGGATTGAGGAGTCCCACATGAAGGCTGTGGAGTTGACTGGCTGCCAGGCTGACCTGAAGGTGGATTGGCTGGTTTAGGAGGAGCAGGAGCTGGCTTTTTTACAACTATGGCAAGTAGATTAAAAGTTTCAGATCAGAATTGGTCAAATGATTCTTTAGAGTGCATTTGTGGGTTAATTTTATTGTATTTAATATTTAAATGTTACAGTGGTGGGTTTACCTCTGCGTCCCATGAGAGGGCTGTGTCCTGATGATCCTGTGACTGGAGATGCCACACTCAGCTGTGAACCTCCACAGCCATTTCTCTGGGGTGTGGATATTGCATCACTTGACCTTGAACTGTCAAAATACACAAGTATATGTATGTTTTCATGAAACGCGTACAAAAGCAGCCTTTCATGCTATGAACTGTGTAGGAAACATTCATGCAATGACTAACGACTAGCGGATTTTGTCACAATACTATACTATCTGACGTCTATGCAGTGTTTGCACTACTACAGGGTGGGCCATTTATATGGATACACCTTAATAAAATGAGCCTTAATAAAACCTTAATAAAATATCACCTT
>JAQMCW010000006.1:7642420-7653928 GCA_030068335.1 Chrysichthys cranchii
TGTGTGTGTGTGTGTGTGTGTGTGTGTGTGTGTGTGTGTGTGTGTGTGTGTGTGTGTGTGCATGTGTGTGTGTGTGTAAGAAAAACACACAGAACCTGAAGGAACATTTATTTAAGATGGGAGAAATCCATGTGTTATACGACCTCCCAGCGAGGCATGGAGGAGAATTTCGATGTCCACTAAATTGACCAAATATGGTTTTTAGTCCAATAAAGGGTTAATGTATACAAGGTCATCTCAATATTGAATACAATAAACACCAGATTCCAACAGTTTGCTCAAATAATTTCAGCACTAAGAAAGGTATATTGCCATAAATGTATTGTGTAACATCACTTGGAAAAGCAATCTGACCAAGTTACAACTGAAAGAAAACTTGGGTTAGTTCAGACAATTCATGAACAGATACGCTTGGCTTATAGTGAAATACATACAGTAGGTGCACTCTTAGAAGTAAAAAGGTTTCATCTAGCACATTAGAGTTCCTCTGGGGGTTCCTCTAAAAATCTGTAGAGTCCTGCAAATAAATTTCAGGAAAGGTTCCAAGTAAAACAGTATTAGGATGCTAGAACTATTAGCCACCTAAATAACTATTAAGGAAACTTTTATCTGTAAGTGCAATTATGTCAAATTGTCAATTCTTTAAATGCAGCAAGTGTTGGAGGTTGTATAGTGGATATTTTCAGATTTGTGTAGAGTCTAGGAGAATAATATCAGTATTAGCTTCTATTAGTACCATATCCAAGAAGCAAAAAGTGAAAAAATGTGAGCCAAGGTTTTTACCTATCACAATTTAACAGAATGGGAGGGGTTCAACAGACTCCTATGCAGTGTCAGCTGATAAAGCTTCTGTGCTTTCCTATCAGAGGTTCAAGCAGGGACAGAGGGTGGAAACTGCAGTAATCACTCATAGCTCTGCTCCCACCCCCTCTATACTGCCTCACACAGTACAAGTAACGCAACAACTGATGACTCAGCACCAGAAGGCCCCTAAAAAGGATTGGTTTGTAAGCATGTAATTAAAAAAAAAAAAAAAAAACTAAGCACGTCTTTTTGAACTTTTGTCAGTTATGTCCCAGTTTACTATGTGTTTGGGTGTAAAAAAATAAAAAAGGTGCTTCATACATTTGACCACTTCTGACAAACCTGCTGCTTGTGAATGGTTTTAAAAAAAAAAAAGAGTCTCTAGGAGATTTAATTTTATGATTAAGTAATAAAATGAAAATTTAATGTTGAATAATTGATTTTGTCAACACTGTTTTTCTTTTTTATTTCCCAAAATGAGAGCCACAGGTAGGCTATATCGAAAAAATGATAAACAGTGTTCTTAAATTGTATGTTCATGACTAGCCCTAGCCCTGGAGTCTGCTTCGATGGTAAGCTGCATCACCATGTCTCCTTCAGTGACTGGCAGCCTCCATCATTAGGCCAGGGACAGTAAGAACCAGAGCAGAGCTTCAGATGAATTACCTGCAGTTTCTGCTCACAGCTATATGCCTTTGGATTCCACAAGAGTTGTGTGTGCTGAGCAGCTTTATCTTCTGCAGAAGTCTTACTAACTGGGCTGAAGTGGTTTGAATGTCTGGCTAACGTAGTGAAACAGAGAAAAGCAAACAAAACCAAGCAAAACAAAGAAAAACAACCAAACACAACCAGCATTTTTTCTATTATCATGTGGTCAAGGACTTTTTTATGTGCTAAACATTGTTAAAATTGTCTTTAAATGTTCAGCATCTTATATGTGCTACTGTATGGTTATCAGACTAACTGGAAGGTTATATTCACTGAAGTACATTTACTGTTGGGGGAAAAAAAAACCTGACCAAAAAGTAGATTGTTTTAAACAAAAGCACACTTATTTTATTTTTTGCTACTCCTAGACATTCTTATGACCAAAATGTAGGATATTCCCATTTAGGTTTTACTTTTTTTTTTTCTAAGTGTACCTAAATGTTTAGGAACTCTTATCCTTTTATATGGCACTAACTGAAAAACTTTGAAATTCAAAATTTCAACCCTAGAGTGTTGGAGGATATTAAAAGACTTCATATTACAAGATTTTTTTTTTTTTCACTTTTATGTTGCAAATCAAGATCAATACAGTTACCATATATGTCTAGAGTAGATTTCCCAAAAACTGTATGTATATAAAGTAAATATAACTACATTTTAAAGTAGTTAAAATGAGCTCTAGCATCAACATTTCCAGTAGTAAAGTGCAGCGGTAATTTTAATCCAAAACTTTTTATATAATAGTAAAACATTGACTGTTTTACTGCAAAATGAGCTCTTTTACCTTTGATCCCTTAAGTACATTTTAAAAGGTTCTCTGGTCAGATGAGAAAAAAGAAGACATTTTTGTGATTATGTGGGATTAGGTTGTTTTCAGTGTTAGAAAAAGTCAATTCTGGTGCTAACTATAGTTTATGCACCAATGCAGCATGTTTAAGGTATATAGATAATATTGATGCTGAAATTTCAGCTGCAGTTGCAAGTATACACAAAAATATCTAAAAATTAATCTGAACCAGAATGCATGCTGAAAAGATCATTACAGGTTGAAAACGAAGTCCATCTGGAGCAGTGAGGTTTCTGGACATCTGTACGTAGCGGTAAACTGTGATCTTTGAATGGCCTTGACTTTCAAAAAACACAAAAAGTCAAAATTTACTTTAAAAACCTTTAAATCTGCTTAATAGACGAATTGTACCTATACAGTATTATGTTCACAATTTTTCTTATGCCTTAATAGACTTATTAGAAAATGTATGGTTTTGTTATTTATAACCAATTACAAGCTGTTGTACGAATATTAAAGCATTCAATATGTTTTTATTTTAAATAATCCACAGGTTTATGGAATGTTTAAGAACAGGGGTTTTTTTCACGGTATTTGATTTTTAAAAACACTGAATTGCTGAACACAGATATGGTTTATTCACTTAAATAAAACACACACAACACAAGAACACAGGGTTTCTTTTGAAATAATCTTGCTGCATGCTTGAAATCTTAAACTTGTCCTTTTATATTATTTGAAGGCTTACTTAGGGATACACTCCATGATGTGTTCATTTCCATTAACCCATTTTCCTGGTCTTGTGTTGTTGATCAACAGGTGGCAATAGTGAGCTTTGTGGTTACGACCATATAGCAAAGGACAGATCCTCCAAGAGGCTTACATATTAAATCCTGAACTAAGTAAAAGAAATGCCCAAGACATTTTCCTTTTTTTTGGCTTGCTCACCTATCTAATCGCCTAATCAGTACAGGCACAAAATGTTAATCATTGAATGATCATTTATTTATCAATGATGTAACCCTCTTCATTCACTACTAGATCATTCATCCTACACATGTTGTCTGATTAGCCTTTGACTTGAACACTGACATAGTACCTCTAAGTACGTCTTAATTTATAACTCTGTTAACCTGGGATAAATGAAATGTTTTAGTGCATCCTTAGGGAAAGGCAGATGAGCAAATAAAAAGAGGAATGATTAATGCACAAGATTAATGCTTACATGTTTTTTTCTCATAAGTTCCAAGTTTCCCTGGATTAATATATGGAATCATTTCCATTTCCCTGATATCATATTCATCCCCTCTGGCACAGCTGCTTTTCATCTTTGAGTCTGTCATGGCTATGTCCTGTCATCTAATTATGATTAATTACCGTTCAAGGCATATTAGCAGAATTTTTTTCCATTTAAAAAAAAAAAATTCTTAGAATAAATTGACTTTAATCAAAGATTAGATTTCTCTCATATTTTCAGTGCAAGATTAGGTTACATAACCAGAAGGCATTCATTCCTTTTTTTTTTTTAAACCAATCTTTACCAAGGATGCCAATAATTCCGGAGCTGATTGTAGTGTATGTAACAAGACTGCAGACCAGTTACAGTGATACTACACAGACATCTCAAAAGTAAATAGACACCATCATTTAAAAAAATATTTCTAGAGACTTCCTTCTAGCTGCTCTCCTATAGTAGCCAAGTTGATGGAGATCCCTCACAGTAGTGCGCTGACTCACTTGGGGTTGCTCTGCAACATCAGTGGCCTTACAACGAGAATTTCTTTCAACAATCCCTTGACAGTCAGAAGACACCTGCGGAGGTTCTCATGGCTTTGTCCTATCCCCTATTTTGTCAAAGGATTAAATATGTTTCATTGTAGCTGAAGGGTTGTGAGTAGTCTGTAGTGAGTCTTGTAGAGAGCCCTACTGAATTACACCTGTCACCTTAAGCAGCGTCAGAGAGGCTTTTGTATGGCTGGTTGCTTCAGACAGGCAGGATGTGGGTCACCATCTCAGGGTGCACTCATCTCATGATGTGCTCTTCTTCAGAATCAAAAAGTTTCACACTTC
The DNA here is from genome assembly GCA_030068335.1 of Chrysichthys cranchii. Taxonomy (NCBI): domain Eukaryota; kingdom Metazoa; phylum Chordata; class Actinopteri; order Siluriformes; family Claroteidae; genus Chrysichthys; species Chrysichthys cranchii. The sequence continues at coordinate 7,646,790 of JAQMCW010000006.1, forward strand.
AAATATTACTACTGCAAAGGAAGTGTTGCACAAGCAAGCTTTGCAAAGAGCTATTCCCACGTGTCGGTTGTGTAGCACAACAGAGTTGACGTTTTCATTATAAATGACAATTTCATGAATAAGTTGACACTATACCTGCTTGTTGTTAAGCATTTTTAATAACTTTTTAAGCCACTTCTGTGTCAAAGGACATATTTTCTCTGCAGTAGTCACATGACAGGTGTTAAGTATTACTTCTTCTTCATCATCATCCTAGTGTTAGTCCCGCTCTGTGCAGGATCTGCTGTCCTGGGATCTGATGCGACCATGGAATACCCCAACCAATATGTCGCTCCATCTGTCGTTGGCACACTCACACCTACGGGTAATTTAGAGTAGCCAATCCACCTAATGTACATGTCTTTGGACTGCGGGAGGAAACCGGAGCACCCAGAGGAAACCCCCGCAGAAACAGGGAGAACATGCAAACTCCACACAGAAAGGCACCCAGGTCGAACCCAGGGCTCGAACCCAGGACCTTCTTGCTGTGAGGCGACAGTGCTAACCACTTAGCCACCATGCCGCCCGGGTTAAAGATTACTAGTATTACAATATTCTCAATTTCCTCTGTTGTGATATTTGGCTTTGGGGCAAATAGGGATTTTAGTTTTAATTAAATACAGTATACAAAGCAGCAATTACAAGAATATAACACACCATGGTAGTATTTTAATGGAAGCCATTTTCAGCACAAAGTTGAATTATGTCCTCCAGCTGCTGCTTAGATGCCTGTCTTTCATTGCCTTTGTGTATATGCACTCTTTAAAAAAAGAAAGTGTTTGTTCATGGTGCGCTACGGGTTTGTTACATAATTACATAATAAGGCTTGCAAAAAAGGTTCTGTTTGGACCTTTTTCCGACAGGGAAACGCTTCGTTGTAGAGTTTTATCTTATATAGACAACCAGATGACCCTCAAGGGTTCTAAATGTTCGAAGAGTGTACTGTATTTCAGTACAGTTGGACTGGAAGTCAGGTTCATCCAGGACATGGACAATTCAGCTTCCTTTCTGTGGTTGCACTGGTGCTTTATACACGCCAAAACCAGTGATGCTAATGTGCTTTGGCTGTGCATTGTAATCAGGCCACACAAAGGGAAAGCGGCTTTTGGATTTCCTGCACGTACATTAAAAAGTAAAGGACTGAAAGGCAAGAACAAGCATAGTAGCCTTCACAGAAAGAAGCTCATTTGCATTTTGGAGCAAGAAAGTTTTTTTAAACCCCACAGCTAAGGCCATGTTGTGTTAAGGAGTCAAAGTCAGTCCATTATCAGCTCTTGTGTTATTGCCGTTATTAGCATTCACTTGATGCATTGAATTTGGTCACCCACTTAACTCTACATAATGGTGTACCATCCTGGCTATCCAACATAACTAAACGAAAAATCTTACAATTCAGGAAATTCTGGCAAAACTTCCGTCTTATGTGTCATTTATGCAGTTCAGACAAGCTGCAGATTCCCTGCTCCTCTGTTTCGATAATAACATCCACAGCACTCCTCACCTACTGTGAGTCTTTAGCCCAGGGGAATACAGCCAGCTTCTGTTTCTTCATGTGTTCCTTCTTTACTGCTCTTCAGTGATGAGTGAGCTGGGCCTATAATTCTCAAGAGATTTAAGGCTCTTTGTACTTCTTACTCTGAACCTCAGTGCCTCATAAGGTAGTGCTGAAAGCTATTTCATTTGCTTTCTGAAGCCATGATCTGATCTAGAGAAACATCTCTCCAAGTGGCATGGTCAAGTCATCAGGAGGAGCAGGCCACGTGCTGCTGGCCTCCACGAAGCTGAGGAGAGCGGAGCTGGTTACTGTGCTCTTCTGAAGCCCTGCCAGCTTCACTTCCTGTTCCCTGGTCCTTAGTGACAGCTGAAGAGCTTTGAAGAGGGTGCGGGCCAACAGGCTGCTGTAGGTAACCTGCAGATTGGATGCCGTGGGTCGACTTTGGCAGAGAATTTTTTCCCTTTTGAAAAAGGCTATGTTGCTAGAAAGACACTCCATTTATGGAGACTGGTGTTAGGACAAACTTAGGTTACTGTAGTGTTGTTCTAAAGAGCACTTAAAACCAAAATATGAGCATTCAATGCAAAGCTGACCAATATTTTCAGTTTGTTATTTTCTTAAAATGAATCCTCAGTGTATATTTGTCTAATTAGCACAGGGAATAATAGGCCAGTTAATCATTCTTCTGGCAAGTACTGAAACATTTCAGGCACAAAAGCAATATTATTAGTTGGTCTAATGCCTATATGACCACACTCAGTTTAACAAGATTGAATAATTCCTGGCATAAAGCTTCTCTGGACAGTGCCAGCTCCCTCCCATGACTGTTGCCTGGCTCAGTGCTGTGATAAAGGAACATGTCCAGCACAAGGCTAGAGGGGAAACCTGGGCTTTTCAGTTAAATAAACACCATGAAGTTGAACACAGAATCTATGGACATTCAAATAGCAAGGGATCTCCAGGGATCAGTCCCATGCCACTGAAACTGAGACGGTGATGAAGTCCAAAGGATGAGGGGCAGAGAACGAACAGTACCAACTTAGTGCTGTCTACACAGTTGGCAGCTTTCTTTGTAGGCACAGGCGCCATGACTCACATGGACTGCTCACACTTTATATCATGCCAATACTTGTGCCAAAAACTAAAAACCAACAAATCTATCGCTCAGAGATGCTCTGGCCTGATCCTTGAGTTCCTGCATGTTTGTGGAACAAACGCTTCAATCCAACTCTCAGGGCAGCTTGATCAGATTAACTTTTCACATATATCGATATAGGTTCAGATTCAATTACACTTATCCGACCTGTGAAAATCACCCGACATGGATCTTGTTCTTCTAATGAGGCATGGTTGAACATACCCCATACCTCCATTATTCATTCTGTCTAGATGTCATGAGGACAGGCAGGAAGTTCATGTAGCGGGGTCAAGGGGTTATGTTGTCTTTAATTAAATGCACCCCATTGAACGTCGATTGTCTTATGTAATTAGATTTATTGCTGTGCAAAGCATACAAGGGGCTGTGTGCTGAGTGCTGTGCTGTTGTCAGATAGATTGCATGCCTTCTATAGCTAGACTGTTTTGCTTTTACATGGCCATGGGTTATTTTTATTTTTTTATTATTATTTTTTTTCTTTTTAATAAAGTCTTCCATTGCATTTAATCATAGTGCATGTTGGTCCTTGTTAAGTACCTTTGTCCACAGACAAATGTAAGTATCATTACTTAATTTAATATTATTTATTTAATATTTATCCCTCGTTATAGACATATCAACTGCTTCAGTATTTTGCTTCACAGGCTAATGAGGACTTAAAGCACTGTAATGTTTTAAAACAACATACTATCAGTGCAGATGGAGCGCTCAGTGGGAATCCATGGCCTCTCACTCTCTTGAGTTTATGGTCCATTGCTGAACTTTGATAAACACTTCCTCTACTTGTGGCTTTTTATCTCTGCTCTGCGGGGAGTAAAAGTCATTCCATTTTGTACCTCTGTCTTTTTCTGTGCCTGGATGTTTTGTGGCAGTGTGCATTAGAGTCATCACTGGCAAACATGAGAACACAGTGCACAGATTTCCAAAAATGAACAGCAGTAGTTACTATTTAAAAAAAAAAACCCAAATGTTCAAATTACTCAAGTAACTGCTTGTTCATTTTACACACACATTCAATCCACTGGACAGAGCATTTGTATAGCCTCATTGTTTTATTGCTGTTATGTAAAATGTGTAATGTAGTACATTGCAGTTTTTTTCTTTCCAAACAATGCTTCTATTTTAAAATTCCACTACAGAAAAGGAAGGTAGATGTGAAATGTGTGTGAATCCAGTGGGGAGAAAAAAAAAACCCATAACAGTAATCTGTATGGCAAAATCAACCAAAACTAGTCTGAAGACTTTAGTCTGAAGTCTAAACTTCACTGACTTGACTGACCCCAGTGCGGCTGGGGTATTTTAACAGTGTGTACACGTTTCTAAACATCTGTTTTGTCAGTTCAATTTGTCTGTGTCCTGTTAGATAATGTACCTGAGCCTTTTCCATGCCCAGTTTGTCTTTGCCTTTATCAGTGTCTGTGTTTAAGTACAGCACTGCTGTAGGCTGCACATTTTTGGTTGGTGGATGGTTTCTCAGCCCAGCAGTGATACAGGGATGTGGAAAGATCTCAGTGACTGGTCAGTAGTGATGATGTGGGGGAATGAACTGTGTGTAGCAAAAGATGGATGAGCCAAAGTTAGTCCACCCATGTGAAGGTGTACTTTATACAATGGCCAACAAACGTACATATCTGCAAGATGTACCCAGGCAACTACGCCTTGCTTTTGGATCTATGAAGCATCCTACATCAACCATCAGTGAATGTAAAATCAGCATGTGTGAAGAATGTTTTTCCCTAACATTGTGTGACAGTCTGGGCTGTAAGACTGTCTACAGTCTCATGATAACTTCAGGATGATGTTAGGAATTGTAATATGGGGTGATTCACTTTTCTGGTGGATTTGATTTGAGAGCCTCAAGACAGACAACTCATTATTCTGTATCTTTTGTATTTATCTTTTCATCATTTTATATTAACCAAGTTTCTCACCCTTCTGGTTTCTGACCCTTCTGGCATTCAGGAAGTATTTACAAGAACACCCTGGACTAAACAGCATTGCGTCTATGTTGATTAAGGTGTTAATTAAAGAGAAAGCAGATTTTATGAGATTCCATCTGGGGTTCCTTAAGCTCTTTCCCTGTTACTGATTAACAGACTTTAAGGGGGCGCTTTAGGTGCACTCACTCCACTGACATTTAATCGTTTCCTTTGCCTCTTTAGCTTTATCTGTCCCAAGGGAACAGACCAGAAGTAAGGAAAAAAATTCAACAGCGCATGCACAAACACACAACACTCTTATCATGTCATAAACGTTATATTTGTATATATTACTCTATCGTTTCTTCATATAAGTTATAAGTATTTCAGAAAAAGTACAATCTTCATATTGATCTTTTACTCAATGAAGATATTAAAGAGAGCTTTGCGTTTCCAAAGGTGAACTATTTAATCATCTGTCATCCTCTCTCCCTTCCTGCACTCCACATATTGTTCCAGAGTTCCCCTTAAAGCTAAATACATTGTTTAGAGCAGAAAAATAACTTCCTGTCACAAGTGTGTTTTGAGTACCGGTGGAGGCTGATGCAATTAATTTACTTGTAATGTGTGCAAGCAGTGAGAGGGGAAATTTCACAAGCAGTAAGCTTACGTCTGTAAGCAGAGCCCTGAAATAAGCATGGAGATTAGGAGAACCCCTAGGATGTTAACAAAGGACAAGGTTAAAGCTCAGGTCACAGCATAATGCTTTCCATACCCTGAAAGCCACTGTCATCTGTGTTCTCATCTCTGCATTTGGCTATCGGTGCACAGAACTAAATCTTCCGTGTCTCCTCCATGCATGCTTTGATTCATTGTGGGGGTCGACCTAAGGTCTACTTTCCCCTCTCTTTCTTCTTTGCAGCAAGTCTACCAATGTTTCACCATAACCTACAGAGACATTTCTGATTTGTTCTGCTTTGCTGCCTGAACAATGGCACCAGTATGTTAAATCAAAGCTGTCTACACCTTGTTGCTGAGAAAAGGAATGATTGAGTGGCAAAGAGCAACTGCAGCTTTTCAGAGGGGAAGGCAACAGTTAATTGGACAAAGTCTGGTGCTTCAGTGCTCTCGAGAAACATGCCAACAAAGACGCAGGCCAACACCACATGAGTAGGATTGTTGCTATGAAAAAAAGATCACAACCGATGTAATCTTACGTCTTATTTTGTGTTATTTTAACATGCTCTATTGTTCTGTTCCAGATCACCCTCGGATTCTCAGATCCCCTCCACTAGCTTTACGTAGCTGTCCATATCAGATTCAAAACACTGCTGCTTGCCCACAAGCCCAAAAACAGACCAGCCCTCAAAACCTCAATCCGTACAACAAGCATTGTTGAGCTGGACTCAACACCCCCCATCCCTTAAGACATGAGGAAGACCGGCGTCAAGATTCCTCTCTGTCCTGATGTCCAGGAGGTGGAATGAACTTCCGCACAAGATGGAGGTTTTTCTGAAGCAAGTGGGCAAACGTGAAGCTTGTGGCCACATTAGTGTGACACTGCATGATGCATTTACAGCGTTCTTAATAAATGCCTTTTAAATAAGTTGATATTTTGGGGAAAAGAACTAATTAAATTCTAAAATGCTGCAGGCAGGTATAAACAAAATATAAAACGAGAACATACAGGGTTTAAAAAAGACCGCTACACATCACTAGTTGAGCCTGAATTCATAAAAAGTGCTGAGAGCTCTGGGCTTTTCCAGTGTTTCTGGGTGCATAGTGGTATGGTTTATGTGTATAATACATAAAATACAACAAAACCAAACAAAACATTAAAAACTTCCAGTTCAGGTTTAAATCGGAGTACAGATCCAGATAGGGGCACTGAGATGCACCTCTACAGTGGATACTTGAAAGAACTTCTGTAAATAGCTATACATATTTGATAAAGGCATCTACCAAATGCTGTAAATGTAAAAGAAAACATTTAACAACATTACATTATTAAGTATTCACGTTCTTGTTCTAAGTTCTTCCTAATTTAAAATAAGGGAGAAAATGTATTTTGCAAAAGGTTACCTTAATAACTGTCTGCTACAAAACGCTTCTACTAAACATAAATTCCAGCGAAAAATATAGCTGAAGGGAAGCGCTATACTGATCGCAGCAGTGGAAATTCCCTGACGGAAGTTTGTCCATCCTGCAGGAGGAATGTGGCTGACTCTCTGAGAGGAGGAGGTGGTGTGTCCGCGTGCAGATGCCATCTATGGTATGTGTCCCACTAATTTACTTCTTTCTGCTGATACTGTTAAAGACTAAAGCATGCAGCATTTCATTCGGCTAAATGCTATCTCGAGGAAACAGATGTTGCATTTCCAGCTACAATAGATTTAACAGAGGATTCTATCTACAATCTGCTCCTTTGACTTGCTGTTACTGTGTTCTGAAGCGTCACTGTGTGTGTGTGTGTGTGTGTGTGTGTGTGTGTGTGTGTGTGTGTGTGTGTGTGTGTGTGTGTGTGTGTGTG
>JAQMCW010000006.1:7658590-7669571 GCA_030068335.1 Chrysichthys cranchii
TCTAAAACCTTTATATACCTTTCAGCATTCATAGTTCCTTCCAAAACATGTAAGCTACCCATACCGTATGCACTTATGCCCCCCATACCATCAGAGATTCTGGCTTCTGAACTGAACACTCATAACACGCTGGAAGGTCTCCCTCCTCTTTAGACCTCTTTAGACTGCTTTTTCAGCCATTTGTTGCCAACTTTTTTCGGATCTGCAGCAGGCATCAAATTTGAAATGAGCTCATTTAGTGGATAAAGGTGTATAATTTCCCAGTTTGAACATTTTCTGTTGTTAATAAAATATTGGCTCATGTAATTTGAAATTCTTTTAGTTTTCATTTTATTCAGCTTTAAAGAACCTCCCGACTTTTCTGGAATTCAGGTTGTCGATGGTGGATTGTTTTCAGCTCACAATATGGTCATGTGTTTAGTTTTGGTCAAAATGTTTCAGGTGCAGCAGCTTTGCTGGGATTTACAGACATTATACATGTCCTGGTGATAGTATAACACACATTTGCCATTTGGTCCACCTTATAGGTGTTTGATTAGACATTGTAGCCCATTTTTGAGTCAGAATTAACGTTAGTCATCTTCTACCCTTTAGCAGTGTGAGACAGCCTTGAGCTACATTACCATGGAAACAGTCCATAGAAGATGACGTAGAATAACATATAAACCTGAATCAGTGCTGTAGCACTCTGCCTCTGTGACTGATGGCATTGGCCAGATAACTTGAAGAGGTTTCCAGAGATGAGTTACTCATAGAGGTAGGGACAGGTGGAATGTTTCTTTTGGGAGCGTGTGGAAAAGGATTAACATCTATTGAAAAATTTACTTGGACTGAGCATGGAGTACATTTATAAAAAAAAAAAAAAATGTTACGCACCTGAAAATAACATCTTGTGGGCAGATGTGTAGAGGGTCGATCAGAATGCAGCTTGGCAAAAAGCATATGCATTCTTATTGATACTTTCACTCTGCTTTTATATGAAATGCCTGGTCAAGAATTTGAAAGTTAAATTTTATATTGAATGAACTGATCTTTAGTCTCTAATTGCACCTTGTTCCCATGATGGGTTAACGTTCAGGAGCTTCCTTCCAGTGTTGTTTTACTAGTGCACTTCACCTCTTCCAGCTTAATATAACATCCGTACAAGATGATGATTTTGTTTGCATGCAGCTATATTTAATACTATGCCAGGTTGTTCCATCTTAATTCAACCTTTATCACACAAACAAACACTCATGAGGGTTTTGCATATTTCTATTCTGAAGAAATACCCCTTTTTGAGCTGCTTTTCTTACCTCTAGAATATTTTTTATTTAAGACATTATACTTTACCACAATTCTGCTTTTTCTCATTGATTCTGTTTGCACGTTTTATATGAAGGCTTTAGTGACACAGTTGTAGATTTATCACAAAGTGAAGCCATATTTTTTTTTTTTACCCAGTACATAGTCTAATCTCTTTTAGTTTGACAAAATGACTTGCTCTGTATAACCCAGCAACAGTTTTGTGGGAAAAAGTGTTTTATTATGACATTTTTGAGGGTCTGGCTGTCTCCTCTGAGTGTTCAATGAAACTCCCCCTTCTCACACCGCTGCCTCCATTTGTGGTCCCACAGAATACTGGGTTATGACCAGGGCAGCATCTTCCTACTTTATACTTGTAATGCTCTGAATAAAACCATAGCATTTACATAGTCCATTCTCTTATTTTTCTTTTCTAAAAACATAGTGGATCAGTAGTTATGATCATATATTTACAGCATTTGCATCAGACATAATTAATTAATTTTTTTAACTGCAGTTGATAAGGAAAACATGATAGTGAGGGCAGAATTACAGTGAAGTTTAGTACTGTAAATATATAACATGGTGGCATGTTATAAACACAGTAGTAAACAAAAAATATGGAATATCTAAAATCTATAAAAAATATGGAACACAATCACAAATCACTGCACAGTGAACACGAACAACATCAGCCACCAATGTCTCAAAATTTTCTTGCAGGACCTAAAACTATGCAGACTAGTTCAGACCTATCCCACACATTGAATAGCTGTAGTTGTGAACTGTACTAATCGGTAGAAATTATAATGTAAGCATTAGGAAAGCTTCTAAACAGAGATCAGAAACTGTTTTGTGATTGCTCACTTCTTTATGTGGGTGTAATCTGAGCTTGTGTTTTATGGCAGGCCACATAGGCAGTCAGTAGGTAGTTCTGCAACTGTGTTTCCATGGCATTGCATGCATTTTTTCCCCAAGCCGTCTCTTTCATTATCCTCCATGCCAGGACTGTGTGACCGTTTTTGAAAACTTTACCAAAATGAAGTTTAACTTAAGAAATATGCTGTTTACAATAGCCATGTTCTTTCCACTGGGTGCAACATTCTGTCATGGTATTAGATATGCATTTGAAAAAGTGACATGGAGCACAGTTATTAACACTAGTGGGAAAATAGCTAACACCTAAGAATGTCTGAATGGTGGCCGTCAGATTGCATTTGGTTTGATGGAATAAAAATGAATATGTTTGCCCTCTGCAGCCGGTCTGCATTCCTGTAGCATTTCACGTTATGCTGCATTTTTTTATTCCTGCCTCTTTGTCTCGCTTTTTGTTCTGTTTAAATGTCAGTCTGCCTCATTTCGTTTTAATGTTTCGCCCTCACTCTCTTTTAAACATTTTCACACCCACACATGCACACACCATCAACTACTGGGCGGCAACTTCTGAAATGCTGTTTTTGCCGGGCCTGTGGTGGGTGACATTATCCTGTGTGGGATGCCAGCTTTGTCTCTTTCAGCTCCAGAGAAGAGGCAGAATCAAGTCTTGACATGCTTCTAACAGTGCTGTAAATCAAATGCTTAATATTTGGAGAGCTTCTTTGGTGCAGCCGCTCTCCTTTTTCAATCCCATGTGAAAAGACACACATTTACACACACACACACGCATTCATACAGACAACATTTGGAGCATCACATCCACCATACTGGTTCAGATTTTAGCAGGAAGAATTTGTTATCGCTGCATGAAATATAACATGAACATGAACTGAGGTAGTTCTTAATAAATAAGGTTTTTAACTATCACTGTATCTAAGATGATCTGTCTAGAGCAGAGTCATTCTGTGCCATGCTTCTGACCTGGAGCACCATGTGACAGATAACTACGCAGAAGGAAGCAATAATCGTAATACAGTTTGCTTAGAAGGTTATATGTGGAATGCGTTTTTAGTAAAACTGCAAGAACATTGTTCATATGGGTCTTTTGTGAACACCTGTTTAATGAATTAAATCACTGTTAGAAGAATAAGAACAGATCCTTAGGGTCTTGTAATGATATGATGTTTGTTTTTCTGTTATTCTAAATGCTTTTTCTTCACACACTTGACCCTCTTTACAATCACTTAGAATCCCTACAGTACTGATTAATGGCTTTACCTGAACCAATGTTTTGTGTGTCATGCTGTGCTAGTCTTGTAGTGTTATATTTCATATTTTATTTGCAGTTCTGACAGGGCACCAAGACAGGAGCTGATTCAGCAAGTAATGTTCGGTGCATGCTGTAATGCTGCTCTTTCACCTGACTGGTAGTTACTGTAAAATACACAGTGAACAAAAAGGCATATTCACTGCTAAAGCCCAGCCTTCGCTTCAGGTGAATTCGCGTACTTTTTTGATACGTGCTGTGACTTTCTTCATATAATTAGTACATCACAGGAAAGCCTGTTATAACAAGCTTCATTATTAATGAACAAATATATTTTGCATGATCTGACATATGCCTTTCTCATAGGGCAATAATTTCCTTCATATTCTATAAAGAAATTTTAACACGCAGCCTTTCATTCACATGCGAATCAGGCACAAAGTGGGTCTTCAGACCATCTAATTTGCACATGAAATATTAGGACTTACCTCCCAAAGTCCATAATTAGCACACTCATGTGGAATATTCTTTTGAAGGGCATTTCCCCTCTTTCATCAGAGCTGCATCTGTGCTCAATTAAAAATGTATTTTTATACAGTGTGAGCCAGCAGAGGAAGTGAACTTCACAGCTTGAAGATGCTTCATAAAGAGCTCCATTGTGGAAGAAGCTCTTTCCCAGACAATAATGTGAAACACTTTACAGAACTTGAATAGCTACACAAAGACACGGGCTTAGCCCATCTGCAGTCCTAAAGACCCAAGATCTGTCTGTTGTCTTCTGACATGAACCTGTTTCCTCTGCTAAACCCACTGTAACAGACACTCAATGTAAATCATCTGTGACCAAGAATAGTTATTTCTAACCACTGTACATTAAGATTGGCAGGGATTTTGATTTATTGTAAAGGATTAGCTGACAGTGGGTACTTGAAGGTAGGTGTGTGTGTGTGTGTGTGTGTGTGTGTGTGTGTGTGTGTGTGTGTGTGTGTGTGTGTGTGTAAGTAAGATTTATTTATATAGCACTTATCACATATAAAAATCACAAAGTGCTTCACAGGAAAACAGTACATATAAAATGGAACACATCAAACCACAAAACACAATAAAAAAGTAAAGAATCATAGAAACAAATCTAACTAAAATCTTGTCTGTATAAAAATGTCTTCAGCTGCTTTTTGAAAGAATCAGTAAAGTCTGCACAGCATAAAGACATAGGAAGTGCATTCCATAGTCTTGTGGTACTGCCTGAAAGATCGTGCGTGTGTGCATGCGTGCATGCAAGTGTGTGTGTGTGTGTGTGTGTGTGTGTGTGTGTGTGTGGTGCTCTGTGATGGACTGGCCAGTAGTGTTACTGGGTAGCTGCATCCCTGACCAGGATGGACTGGCTGCTGAAGATGGAAGTGTGTAGGAGCAAATGAGTGAACGAATGAATCAACGAGCCATTGACTCACTGAATGAAACTGACTGCCACAGGATTTGCTTGGTCTTGCCTGTTTGTGACATTCAGTCAATGAAATGAACTGGAAGGTATGCGTATTCATGGATATTCAAAGTTAAAAACTTATTTAACTGTGGCATAGCAAGAGGTCATTTTTGTGACTCGTTTCATTTTTATTGTCTTTATTGACAATAGATTTCCAAAGAGATACATTTTAGTGGGTTACTCTGCTCTAAGGAATTGCATCCATTGCTTAGGCAAAATTCGAAACTGGTTGAAGACTTCCACATTCTTTTAAGGTCATCCAACTGTGGGTAACGCCTGACTGTTCCAATACTAACATGCCTTAATGATCCAGATGAAATTTCATGCTGATGTTAGAAATGTTTATACACCCTGATACCTTCTGTTTGTTCAAATGTAGCCATTACTATTGCATAAATAGGGTTTTAGGGTTATAGTCTGTTAATGTTTGCAGTACCATCTGGGAAGGGAACTATAAACTGTCATATTACTGACAGAAATGCACCTGATAGTTCCTTTACTTTTGGATTTAGCAGCCTTTGCATGCTTTTACCAACTCATTGGCTTGAATATGGTTGACAGACCCTCAGTCCATCTGCAGAAGATTGGTTTGCTCTTTGAATTTCATTGGCAGAGAAATATATTCACCTCATTTTGCTTTCTGGCTTTGAAAGTTATATCACTGAAAAAGCCTTAAGAGTTTTCCACACACTTTTTTTTTTTTTACAGCACATTTCATTACTCTGAATATGTGGAGCTAGGGTTTCTCTTTAGGCTGAAGCAAGTTCCCAATTCCGACAGCTGACATTTTCAACAGTGAACAGTGCTCAATTACAGATAGCCCACACAGTGTGTCCTCTTTAACGCTGAGTGCTCCAGGCAGCCATTGTGCCGGAAAGTATTTAAATGGAGATCACATGTTGTATATGCATACGATTCAGACAGTCCTCACAGCTTCCTCCAACTGAGAAGTGGCTGCTTTCCAGTGAAACAATGAGACACTTGTCAGCAAGTGAGGAGATGGACCTGGAGGTTTGCCATGACACCTCTCAATGCCTCTTGGTCTAGCAGTATTGATATATTGTTCCTTCCTTTTATGTTAACGTATAGTTCTATTAATTCTGTGCAACTTCTCAACAGGTTTAGCAAAACCCTTTTACAGCTGATCAGGTAGGAGGTCTTTATCAGGGGTCTTTACTGTCATAATACAATCTCCGTTTGGACCTTACAGTAACTAGTCAGTGTGCACTTGTCAAACTCGACTGGTGTGATAAATGAATGCTATCAGCAGGCTGTCTGAATCGAGCAGCTCGCAAGAGCAAATTGACCAATCTGCTGTGTTCCACTATCAGCAGACTGGAAGAAAAAGGGGATGAAATGATGTAGAATGACTTCGCCTGTGTTAAAGTATGTGAGGCAATGCCTAGCATGTGTATACAGCCCTCTGCCAGACTGTGTGCCCAGACTAACAAGCAGATGAAAATCTATTTCAGCGCCCACTTTATTGGTTCCTGAAGGCACATGGAAGTTTTTTGGGGGTTTTTTTGTTTGTTTTTTGTTTTTGTTTTTTACAAGTAGCTCAGCGTGCAGCCAAATGTGTCATTATAAGTGTCAGTAGCTGCTTGTTGTCATATTTTACATATTTTTTCACTTCTCCAGTGGTGCTCAGTGATATAAGGTCAATCGAAACTGGAAAGATGGCTTTGGCCTGCAGTTGATACAGTTTTGCAATGATTGCCTACAACTGCCACAATAAATTTCGGACTGCAATTGCCATGAACATTTTTGCACTCAAGTCTCCATCAGTGAATCCTTGATAACTTCACCATAATAGCCTTGTCATGCAGATGATGGGTCCCCTTTTGAACCTGGTTCCTCTCAAGGTTTCTTGAGTTTCTACTTCCGGTGTCTCAGGGAATGTTTTCTTTGCCACCATTGCCACTGGCTTGCTCATTAGGGATAAATTTATAAGTTCATGTTAAAAATGTATATCCAGAATGTATGTATTCCAGTATAGCCGCTTTGTGACAATGTCCATTGTTAAAAGCTGTATACAAATAAAACTGACCTGAACTGAATTGAAGAAAATTGTCAGAAGTCATATCTTTCGTGCAGAAGGACTTAATTGGTTGCATTAATCAAATTTTAACTTTTCTAACAACACAGGGATGAGCAGCAAGGTGAAATACACAGTAGCATCATGTCTGATATTAAATGGACAAACACTCCAAATTGCAGCTATGGTGAGTAATAACAATAATGTACCCGAATTAGTTCCTAGCTTTTTAATCTAAATGATTGAGAGCAAGAGATGTCATATAGTTGGTGTTGAATAAATTAATTGGTAGTCTTTTATTTTGGTTCAGAGGACATGCTAGTGAGTGCTGTCATATTTTAAGCATGAAATGATGCAAATAGGACAGTTAGAAGGCAGTTTCTCCCTGCTGAGATTTCAACAGGAGCTTAAAGAACAGTAATTTGTAACGTGATGGAAAAGCATTTGTTTGCATCACAATTAGGCGAGGCAGGAGAGCAGCAGCACAACTGCGCTCTGCCATTGCTGTGATCTTCTAATATAGTGTCAGTGTTTATAAAAGGCGTAGTGGTCAGGTGTGAAACTGACAGACGAGGTGATTCAGTGCTTCACAGTCTCAGATGAGCAATCCAGTTTCTCAGAAAAAAAGTTCACATGCAATTTATTTACGCCAAACTCCATCCTTTAAATGTTAATGTTTTGGCACAAACATACACTGCTAAGCGACATGTCACACTTTTACTTGAATGTGCTGTATGAGACCCTCTGTGCCTCTTTTTTTTATTATATTGAGCGTTGCCCACTTTATGAGTAAAGTTTGTGCTTTTTTTTCATGACAGTTAAACTTACTAGGCTCTGTAGACTTCTCCTTCTCTCCACAAACACAAAAGTGCTTCCAAGTCACGTGGTAACACCACACAAAACTGGGCAGTTGAAGACTGGAAAAGCATCTCCTGGAAGGTTTTTCAATCGTCAGCTGTCTAGTTTTGGTGAGCCTCAGATTCCTGTCCTTGACTGAGTCAAGAGTGAAACACCCGATGTGGTCTGCTGCTGTTCTAGCAGTACCACCTGCATCGAGATTTAGTGTGTGAACATTAACTGAATTAACTGACATGTGTCTGCATGGTTTTAAGCTCTGTGCTGTTGCCACATGATTGGCCTACTGGATCATTGCATGAAAGCTTAGGTGTACAGGTGTTTTAATTACTGTAGCCCATGAGATCTATGATAGATAAATCTAGATTTTCCTGTTTCTTTTCATATAAATGGCTTTGGTTATTCCTTTAAGGTTTTTTTGATGCTAAATCAATGAGGATAAGGCTGTTTTAGCTCATGGGATGAATTCTCAGTTCAGACTCTGTTCATTGTTTTGTTTTGGGGTTTTTTTTCTCTCCAGAAGAGGTCTGGAGTGTGTGTCCTCCTTTGTGTGTAATAAATTGCCGACAGTGGTTCTTATTGTCCATTGAAGTAATGCATTGAGATTACTGGAAGATTGACTATCTGGGTGAACAGAAACCCATCTGAACATGAATCTAAAACATATTGAAGTCACATACACAGGGCATTTACTCGGTTAAAGACAATAGTCCTTTTGCTGTTGGTCACGGTTCAGACTGATGATTAGGAGGAGCACAGGCAGAGGTGCACACTGCTCACAGGAAGGAAGTGTTTGCCAACCGAGGTCATCTATCACTGTCCAGAAACCAAGGACATCTGCTCCCTAAATTCCCATTTAAACACACAGACCAAACATCTCGCCACAACATCTGGCCTTAGTAAAAACACTGGCCTGCTTTACGACATAGCACTGAGCTCCTCCATCAAGAAAGAGGGTCACACATCATGACAGAAGGCAAGCCAATATTTTGACGGAGGGATTATTATGGAGTATACACTAGTGCACATTCAGATGCTTCAAAGGGAACTGAGGTCCAAGATGTCATTAACCTTTGACATTATACAGACATTATACACACAGTCACTGCGCTGTACGAAGCACAATTTTTAAGAACGGGGCTAAAACTTATGAGCAGGTCAACTGTATGGTGTTAAATGTGAGAGGAAGTGTTGGTCTACTTGTGAATATGACTTCTTAGTGTTGTATAGATATTCTGGTCAATATGAGGCACTGCTTTATGACTGAGTACTGAGTGGTGGATATTAACCTGTCAGTTGTGTTTTTTATTCATAAATAGAAAATATGTTTAGTGGTGAGGCTCAAGCAATAACATGTAATACTGTATTATTTCACTTTGCAAAAAGAAAGTAAAATCTGAAAGTCTACTTTTGTCACTTATTTTTAGCCACAATCAGGAAAAGGTCATTCCCTAAAGCACCAAGTTTCTTTGTGGGGAAATGTGGTTTGAAGTAGGATGTAGTTAGATTGTTGCCAAGGGATGCTATTTCAAGATTTGTTTTTTTTTTTCTTTAAGAAAAAAAAAGTTTGTTTTCTTATTCCTTTGAAAATATGTCTTTGAAAATATACATTTACTTTAAACCAGAGCTGGTAAGAGGACATTTTATGCTGTCCCATCCTTCCATGTGGCTGGTGCCATGGTCCATTATCCAAAAGACTTGAAATAGCTTGTGGTAGTCAGGAAGACTGGCTGGTGAACCAGTTGGTGTTAAATAGCACATAGCATGTTGGCTTTGGCTGAGTCACTTGGACTTTTGGTTCTTGGACCAGGTTATTTCAAAGCAAGACAATAGTTCCAGTAACAATAGTACAAATTGTGCAGTTGTTTTCCGAGCCAGGCTATTTGTTTGAATTTCAAAGTGGGCCTCTGATTTGGACAATGCACGTCTATACGATTAGAAAAATGTAAATAGCACTATTACATTAACCTCTTTTTTGAAGAGAGGTTTTTGACCTCTTCTGTACAGCTCTGAGAAGGGCTGGAAGACCCGTTCTCTATAACACTCTAGATCTGTGTGTCAATAGTCATGTCTGCAGGGAGGACTAATCTCCATCTGCCCATTTATCATGCTTTGTATGACAGTGACTGTTCTCTGAGTGTGTCTTTCATCACTGTACATACAAATACAATTTCTGGCCTATTGAGCAGGACAGGAGAGACTGAGTGGCCATTACGTAGTGTGTCTGGCATGTTATAAAATGCTCTTTTGTTCATTATGGCCTGTTGTGCTATTTTGACATGTCAATGGGCTTTCTCAAAATGGTGACAGTCGGACATGGAGCAAATATGTATGGAAAATGCATCATAAGGAGTCATTAGCATATTGTTCTTTGACCGCATACAGGATGTGTCAGTCAGTCAACCAAGGTTTATTGTTTTCAGTTTGCTTGAATATGTCTGATTACTTCATGACGTCTAAGACTGTGAATGCACATATGTTTGTGATTCCCTTGTTCTTGGCACACAGCTTGGAAAGGGGATCATAATTACATGACAATCATCCCTCTTCTTAGAGTAGATTTTAGACTAGGTATAGGCTATGGGTAAGACAATGACTCCAAAGACCAAAAAAAGAAGCTAGGGAATAAAAATGGTTCAAGACAGTGTGAGTCGATGCATTAACCTCATGCCCATCAAGACTAACTCTGACCCTAGATTACTCTTTAATTTTATAACCATACTAACAGGAGACCTGAAGGTCTGTGACGTATCTGTGTGAAGTGATGATATATCAGTACCCTCTAGTGGAAGTGAAGAGAGATGCCTAAGTTGTTAAGAACGCTAAAACCAAAAATGGGTTTTATTACCATTGCATTTAATATCACTGCAGGCACATGATATGCATTTCATTTTATCCCTAGGCTATATATATACAGTACCGTGCAAACGTCTTAGGCACCCTATTTTTTTTAGTACAAATTTTATTATAGGTATTTATTTTTCCAATTTCTGCATTACTGCGTCAGGACGAAAAACAAAGTTTGATGTCCAGACATTACTTTAAAAATAAAGAAATTCTTTGTACAGTATATGAAAAGTTTTGTACATCAGTAAAGAACGCATCATATGACATAAGAGAGCACTTTTCAGAGAAAACACAAGATGAGGACTCCTGGGTTTTGTGTACAAAAAATGAAGTA
>JAQMCW010000006.1:7676333-7687602 GCA_030068335.1 Chrysichthys cranchii
TATGTTCTGTTGTGAATAAAATATTGGCTCATGTGATTTGAAAGTCTTTTAGTTTTCATTTTATTCAAATTTAAATAATGTCCCAACTTTTCTGGAATTCGGGTAATATATATACATACTGAGATGGGAATCCATGGACTTTACCTCACAGTTGAAGCCTTCCCTTGCTGCAAAGCGTTGTGAGAACCCCTGCACTCAGCTAATAGCCAGGAAGAATTTTTGCACAAAGGATATAATCACACATCTGCAACAACAGCCTTGCATTTAGCCGTATTTGCTTATGTTGTCTTTGAAGATGATTATAATGATGAAGATGATAAGGAAGTGGTGGTTGTGTTTTCAGGGCCGTTCCATGAAAGATGGCATAACGCGTCGAGTGCACAGACGCAGCTTTGCTGTGAACAGCTTCATGGAAGACGACACAGGGGAATTCCTAGATGAACTGGACACCTCCTTTTTTACAAGGGTGAGAATGGCAACAATATTTCCTTCACATATCTGCAATGAGCAACTGACGCGCTTTCTGTTCTCTGGCTGAGTATCACTACCAACACTGCCCTCCACTGGCCATTTACTGTAAAAGCACTCCAGAACTAAGTCTAACATCACTGTTCGGCCAAATATTCACATGTTCAGAAATGAACTCTGATACTAAATCCTGTTACTTAATCAAAATTTACTAATAATATTACATAATAGCTCATTGAGAAATATGTATTTAGCCACAATTTAATAAACGTTAAGAACATGTTTTAAGAATAACATGCTTTCTTCCATTAAGCTCACACTATGAAATAACCTGGTGGCAGAGCTGCATGGTAAAGCTGTTTGTGTGTGTAGGATGGACTGGTCCAAGAGGAATTATCCACATATGCAGATGATGTGTTTGAGTCTCCCTCTGAGGCTGCCATTCATGAGAATGATGCAAACAAAGTGCCCTGTGAGACAGATTTAACGGGCAGCGCCTTGGCAAAGCCTGAGTTAGAAAGGAGTCACCTAATGCTGTGAGTTTCCATCACCTTCATCTAAACATGCATACACACACACTCACACATGCATATACATGGCCAGCTGTTATACGTTTGCTCATAGTAATTATTTCATACACAGTCAGCCGTCAACTGTGGCATCAGACTTACTCATTAGGGATATATCTAGGTATATATATTTGTGGATACGCTTATAGATTATGAAGTTTCTAATTGGAATTTATATACTTCTGGGTAGTCGATGGCCATTATTAAAAGCACTATACAAATAAAATTGAGTTGAATCCAATCGAACAGAGACAAACAAGACTAAACACGTACAAAATGTCCGGAAAGTAAACTTTAGTCCTAGCATCGACTGCAAAAACTGACTGAAGACTGAACGTTTTCCAAGTACAGACCAGAACTGTACATTCTCCTCATCTCTGTCCCTGTAGGCCACTTGAGAGGGGCTGGAGGAAAGGGAGGGATGCCTCTCTGGTCCAACCTAAGGTGCGCTTACGGCAGGAAGTTGTGAGTGTGAGTGGCCAGAGACGGGGTCAGCGCATCACTGCGCCCGTCACAAAGCTCTTTGCCCGTGAGAAACGTCCTTATGGTCTGGGCATAGTGGGAAGGCTAACCAATCGCACGTACCGCAAGCGCATTGACAGCTATGTGAAGAGACAGATAGAAGACATGAACAACCACAGGCTGGTTCCTCTTTAATATTCAAATAAAAAAAATGCTTCATTAAATATTCCAGCTCATTTATGCATGTGTATTTGGATACTAATAAATAAAATGACAGATTTTGGTTTTATTTTGTAGGCCTTACTTCACATATTGGATAACATTTGTCCACTTGCTCATCACCATCCTGTCGGTTTCCATCTATGGCATTGCACCTATTGGCTTTTCCCAACATGAAACTGTAGATTCTGTAAGTTATGTCCGCTTGTTATATGTCAGTTTCCTTTCCGCCAATTCCATCTGCGATTTATGACATGTTTCTCACATTCCAGGTTTTAAGAAATAAAGGTATTTATGAGAATGTCAGGTATGTGCAGCAAGAGAACTTCTGGGTTGGACCAAACTCGGTAGGTTGCCTTTACTGTGTAGTTCTCCTTTTCACTTATAGTCCAGTTGTTGCTCAGTAGTATGGAATAACATAGTCAACATAGCTCTTCACATCTTGGCTGATAGGTGGCGCTGATTCATTTGGGAGCCAAATTCTCACCGTGCATGCGCCAAGACCAGGAGGTGCATGACCTGATCCAGGAGAAGAGGGAGAAGGAGCGCCACTCAGCCTGCTGCGTCCGAAATGACCAATCAGGCTGCGTGCAGACCTCTCAGGAGGAGTGTTCAGTCAGTGCCATTATTTAATCATACGGTTTAGAATTACAAAATGCTTTTGGCGCAGGCAATACGACACAGACACTACCTAAAGACCTTTTCATAACATGCAGTGCATCTCAGTATTGTGATTTAATGTAACAAATGCCAGTTATATTCTAAGTTCAATTCTGTTTGTATTTTATGTCTTGTTTAACACATGACTGTAAAAGAAGTATTGAAAAAAGTACTGACAATGCCCACAATAATCCTTCACGATGTATTGTGGCAATCGTTATTGTATCATATTGATTCCACATATCTCTAACTTTTTCTGTCTAAGAGTACACTGGCTCTCTGGGTAAAGTGGCCTCAGCACTCAAGCGTTCCGTATCTAAGCGGCAAATTACGCGCGTACGGCTCGGTTTGTCACCAAGACCCGAGGTAATACATTACTAGCTTTATTAACTGAGTGGTAGCATATCTCAAGGTTGTGACTGATGCTTTTGTGTAATGACATCAGGACTTGTCTGGAGCCAGCCTCTGTCTCACCTCACGAGTGGCCTGATGACATCACCAAGTGGCCAGTGAGTATGACTCAAGTCACAAGACCTGTGGATTTTAGTATGCTATTATTTTCTATTGGAATCGATTTGTATTTGTACAGGCTATACCCAGGTTAGCTGTACCATTTACTTTGCATTGGTTCAGAATTGCTGTGATTACACATACTGCCTATCTTTTTTCAGATCTGCACCAGGTACAGCAGTGGAAATCACACAAACCTGCCACACATTGACTGTGTGATCACAGGCCGGCCATGCTGCATTGGAACCAAAGGAAGGTGAGGGAGAGCTACAGGATTATACAGTGACTCCCTGATGTGTATGGCTATCATTTTTGGCACATAAAATGTCAATGGTTACTGAAAGTGATTTTTTTTTCTGCAGGTGTGAAATCACATCCAGAGAGTACTGTGACTTTATGAAGGGCTATTTTCATGAAGAGGCTACGCTTTGCTCCCAGGTACACTTCTGTGTCTCACACCGCTATCTGTGTGTTGGCAACTCATCCAGGTTAATGCTGTACTTGTTTTGTAAACATAGAGCGCTCACTGAACTTAACCAGCAGAGGGTGTACAGAGCTGCAGTCTTGTAGATCTCAGTCTCTGAGACTCAATCATAGCTGGTCCACCACTAGATGGAGGTTAAACTCGTCCATAGTGGCAGTTCTATTAAATATGCCTTTCATCAGGTGCACTGCATGGATGATGTGTGTGGCCTGCTGCCTTTTCTCAACCCAGAGATCCCAGATCAGGTCTATCGCCTGTGGCTGTCTCTCTTCCTGCATGCTGGGTAAGCAGGATGTCTGCTTCAAAACCTCCTTAAATATTTTTCAGTTCATGAACTTAATATTTGTATTTTAACTCACATAACAGGATTCTGCACTGTCTTGTGTCTGTGTGCTTCCAAATGACCATCCTGAGGGATTTGGAAAAACTAGCAGGTTGGCTTCGAATATCCATCATCTACATCCTCAGTGGCATTACAGGCAACTTGGCCAGTGCCATATTTCTTCCTTACAGAGCTGAGGTGCATTCTCATAAACTCTCAAAATCTGGCTGAATTGTGTAACAAGAGTTGTTTAATGTGATTAAGAACACAATGACCTAACTTCTTCCTCTTGTTTTTTCTTTTTGTTTGTTTTTTGTTTTTATCAGGTCGGCCCAGCCGGCTCTCAGTTCGGCATCCTCGCCTGTCTGTTTGTAGAGCTGTTCCAGAGCTGGCAGATCCTTGCGCGGCCATGGCGGGCTTTCATCAAGCTGCTGTGCGTGGTTCTCTTCCTTTTCGCCGTTGGCCTTCTGCCATGGATTGACAACTTCGCCCACATTTGCGGCTTCATCTCAGGCTTCTTCCTCTCCTTTGCATTCCTGCCTTACATCAGCTTTGGGCGAATGGACATGTACCGCAAGCGCTGCCAGATATTGGTCTCGCTCACACTCTTTCTGGGAATCTTCTCCAGCTTTGTGGTGCTCTTCTATGTATATCCAATCAAGTGTGAATGGTGCGAGCTGCTTACCTGCATCCCTCTGACAGACAAGTTCTGTGAGAAATATGACCTCAACGCTCACCTCCACTGAGGCCTTAGAGAGAGGAGAGGCAAGCCAGAAAGAGAGAAAAAAGCGCAAAGATGTGAAATGGTTTCCAATCCTCTAGCTCTACCTGACATTATTTGAAATTGTTAGCGTCTGTATCAATCTGTATTTTTTTATATGCACTCAGTGAAGGTATTCATTTCATAGGCTCAGAGAAAAGTCCTCCCTGGGGAGGAGAGGTGGTCGAAATGCCTCTAGTGCCTTGTTGATCAAGATCAACAGCTGCCATATCTGTGTTCCATTAACTCTGAGCACTTTTGTCATACCCTGTATTATGTACACTGCTACTTAAGTGGTGCATGTTTGGTAGTGTTTTAGCTACCCACTCCCTTGTAATGCACAGTACAATAAGTAAAGTTAATCCTCTGTGTGTGTCATATTTATTTTCTGCTTGGGAAGAAGAAAAACAGGTGGAATATCTTCTGTTTTCTGAGAACTTTTGATTCATTTCATACTTAAGGTAATCATCTACAAGAGTTATTTTCTGTGGCTGATTGTTTATCAGAGTGTTTGTTATTGTGCTGACCTAAAGCAGTTCTTTATGCCATGTGCATCAGGGAGAGGTTTGTGTTTTGGGTTCGCCATGTTGTCTGCCACAGGCTGAAGGACGAGCTCGCAATGAACGCACCGGCGCATAAATCGAGTTCCGTCTTCACGGCTCACCATGTCTCCCATACCTCCGTCGATAAAAAGCTCCTCTCTTTTATGTGCTATGTTAATTCCAACCCCCACCCCCCAATCCCTACTGTAGCGCAACCCAGCACAACAGAGCCTGTGTTAGTTTAGCCGAAATGGTAATTAAGAGGTAGCCAATGAATATGTGTGTGTGTTGGGCTGCAAGCCGCTTGAGTGCTCTTCTGCTGATGATTACAGGTCTGCAAACAATGCTTCTGTGATGCTGGAGGCTCAAATCCCTCCTCAGGAACAAGTCACCACATTTTCCATCATTTCTTGTCCCGCACTCTGTTCCTCAGTCCCTCTCTCCCGGCTTTCCCGCTGATGCTCGATCGTCTCTTTCCCGCTCTCCCAGTTAAGGACAATGGAACAGCTGAGAGAGGCAGCCCATGCAATCACAGCTTTTTAGCAGCTCTATATACATCAAACCCACACCGGCACTACAGAGGAAATTAGCCTGTGTATTCCCCAGCCCCCATGCTCTCCGTGCTCTGCCCTATAGAGATGGTAATTTAAGGGTAAGAGGTCCATATCGCAAATCATTGATCAGCATCAAATCAGCGTGTGGAGAGAGCTTCTCAAATCCCCACCACTTCAGGACTGCACAACAGCCATTCGCTGATTAGCGGCAGCACTCTGCCAAGCTAGAGATCATTCCAGGCACAGGGCTGGCCAGGCTGTCTGTGGCTGTTTTGATAGTGCCCTCCTCACTGACTCCCATTCTTCTTCTTTGTCCACATTTCTGGACATTTTTCCTTAATACATTGTGTGGCTAATGAAACGTATGGCAGTGTGGTTCAGTGCGATGAAATGCAAGTTAATGAATACCTGAAAATGACTAAGAGAACCTAAACAATTTTGTGTTAGTTAACAAATAATAGCTGTAAAAGGTTGGATTATCATGAACTGGTTATGAGTTTAACAGTTGACCTGCTTGGTCGCACACAGGGCATTTTTGTCTTCCAAGCAATCATAGATTAACCAGAATTCCTCTGTCTAGGTCACTGAATTGAAACATTCATACTTTGTGAACCACGGACTCTCGGTGTCACTGCCCTCTTTTGGGGAAGACTGGACATTAAGTAGCAGCTTTGTTGAAATACAAAATACTGGCATTATCATGTGTCTCGTAACCATTCCCAGATGTGCGCAGCAGCTAAAGCAGCCTCATCTGGAGCTTGGAGATATGCAATGGCTCAATAGATTTCAAATGTCATAGAAGCTTCACCTGGATCTCAGTCTAGGCACCTGTTCTTAGTTGAAGATTACAAACGTGGAGGGAGTGCATGTCCTGGATGCTGAGGGTTAAGGGACTGATGGGGGAGGCAGCTGAAAGCCGACCCTGAAACAGGACCCAGGCAGCTGCGCAGCAGGTGGTTAGTGGCAGGCTGTCTCCCCTCATTGTCCCTCAGAGCAGTGCACAGGACACAGCGAGCTCCCCTAGAGCTGAAGTAGGCCTGGGGCTTGCAGGTAAACGAATGGGGGTGCACATGTTGGTTGTGGAGGCAGTGTGTGTGTGTGTGTTGGGGAGGGGGGCTGTCAACTGCGCACCTGATCTACCCAGTACAGTCATGCCTCAGTGGAGATAGAGAGGAGCTTCAGTCCCACCAAGTGACCTGCTGCACCTGCCACCTGTGCACTGGCTGCCTGTCATACTGAGGGGCAGCACACATCAGCTAGATCATTAGGCATTGGTCAAAGCACACTGCATGTAGTGCTGTGATGGCAACATCAACACTTTATGTTGGCTATTAGTGGTGTTAATCCGTCTTACTTCACACGGGTTAATTCAGGCTGCATCTGTTTTCTTCTCTTTGACAGTATTATGATAAATTACCGGAATGGCTGTGGATTGGCGCAAATAAAATGTCTTCATAATCCTAAACTCCACTAACCAGCTCTAACCTTACAATTTCAACCCATTGTTTTTTTTTTGTTTTTTTTTTAAATAAAGCAGGGCACGCTGTCATTTCTTTCCTGTGGGTGTTCGGAGAGCTAACGGCCACATTCTGGCCCATGGCTCTTTCATCGCACTACTCAGCTGTCAGCTCCAGGCCTCGGGCTGCTGGAAACTGTCTTCCCCAGCAGTAGTGATCCTCAGCCCTCTCGTTGTTCCCCTGAGCTCCCTGCACTTGCTCCTTCATGGCTGGTAGTCTGCTAATTACATCCCCGAACATGTTTGCTCATTATACATGAGCTTAACAAGATCCTTCACAATGCCCACACAATGCTTCATCTCAGAGATGAAGTGACCCTAGTGCAGTGGAGGAGCCTGTCATACTAAAGCATCAGTCTTGTACCCATAAGGATAACAACGATTTTGTAGCTACTAATTGTGTTGCGCATTAATGTCTTAGTAGAGTGTGTTGATTTACTTTGGTTGTTACTTTTGCTTAAAAGTCTGTTCAGCCTTTTACACGAATGAGAACCAGAGTAAACAGATACTGGAGCAGTCCATAGTAGTGGCTACATATTTTCCTAGAAAGTGTTCCTGAATGGTAAGTTTCCTTGAAATCAAAGTATGAGAGCACATGTTATAATGTAAGACGTTCTCAGCCATGTAACAGCTGCGAGCAGTAGCCTCCACTGTCTCTACTGTACCCTGGACTAGTCTATAAACCAAGAATACTGAAATGATTGCAGTGCCACAGTATAGACAAGAGTAGTTTGAATGGGATGGGTAATATCTATATAGACAATACATTCATTTTTATATGGTTTGAATAAATTCACTGTGCTGGATAGGCTGTCATCTCAACTTCTGCATTCTTAATTTCAGCCATTTCAGATATGCTTTAATCCTCATGAAAGTCATAAACTCTGTGGTTCCTTTTAGTCCCATTTAAGTTATTTGCATTCCTTATATGGCTGCAAATACAATACTAGGTAAGGCCTCTCTCGGCTGGTCCAATGTCTTTGTTAAATAAAAAGTTAAAGATTCCTATATACAACACTACCCTGGTGCTGAATAGGTCAAATTACAGTTAGAATTTCACAGCGAGGTCATTTCACAAAGTAGTAATATTTAGCATACTGAATTAAAAGCTCATTTCCTGTAATATATCCCGAACAAGCGTACCTCTCTTTGTAATATTTAGTTAAAAACTTTAATCATATGACAGGTTGGGTGTCATGAAAAATATGAGTTACCCCAACTACCGCCACTGGTACATTAAAATGGAACCTATGTCCTGGTAACAGTCTAGATCAAACATTTAAATATAGTTTATAGTAAAATTTTAGACTTTAAGAAAGTGATCCATGTGTGGTCTATAAACCTGAAGACTTCAGGAAATGACATTCGAAAGAAATGACCAGTTTTACTGCTTTTCAGCTTTAGACACACAATAGCCCTATAATGATAGACATGAAAAATAATCCACTTCTGGTGCAATGCTTTTCAAAAACCGGAAAGGCCAGGTACCCATTAAAGAGCGGCCCCCCTGACACTGTTCGACAGCATACATGGCATTGTTTTAGAGATGGACCATTGTTCCTGCACACAACGTACCTGTCTAATCAGTAAACAGGGCAAGTGTAGACTTGCCCTGGATTGAGGTATGGCCTAGGTCTCAGGTTAGCCTGTGCTTCCTTGAGATTATGAAAGAGCACATTCGTACACATTTTTTTTTTGTTGTTGGAAATTAGAATCACTCCGCTCTGTGGGGGTCGATCTGGATGAAAGCCCCAATCCTTTACTTTCATTAACATTGGTCCTGAGCATAGAAGTTGTGATACACCACTAATTTTAGAGAACAGCATGTACTGCATGTAACAATGCTTTTTTAATGGTGACCAGATATACGGTTTTGTCCATCTGATTTCCATTTAGATTAACAATACTCATCAAGTAACATTCTGGAGCTTCATTAACGCTGATGAAAAGGGGATTTGAAGGAAGTACCTAAGGATTATTATTAAGATTACCAACTGTATGAACATGGCAGTGACATGGCTGATCTAAACTGGTGTGCAAATGTGTGTGCGCAAGGTGTCTTCCATTGGCCTGGCGTGTATTCCCACCCTGAGCTGTCGTGAGACTGTCCAGGATAACATAGATTCAATCCGTCTCTTTATTGAGTGAGATCTAATATGTTTAGAGTTGGTGCATTGTTTTGGGGTTTTTTTATTTTAAGTGTCTGTGTGAACCATCTGTAAAAGATTCTGCCATAATCACCTTCTGTTTTATCCACATTAATGGCTGAAGGCTCACCAAGGCCCAGTATCACACAAACCCATGGAAAGTTTTCTCAGTTTTTAATTCATCTTTTGTTACTATTTATTCTTTTAGGGATGGTTTATGTGCAATTGTTATTGTGATTTGGAATAAAAAGCTCTATTGATCTTGCAGGTCTGTTATAGTCCCAAACAGTGACACGGTCCTTTTTCGACACTTATGTAATGTTTAATGTTTAATGTTCAGATTTTTGCAAAGTTCACAAGATGTTTCACAAGATCATTTTTTGCTTGTTTTTAGGTGCAAATGTGTCAACGCGATGTACAGAAACATCCCTAAAGTAACACACTTCCTAAAGTAACAGGCACACAATAAGTATGTAAAACCAAGATATCAGCGCTTAGTGCGGTTGTCTCTCTTGGGTTCAACCCGCCACCATCTCAGAGTAACTCACTGGCACTGATTACAGATAGAACTGATATGAAAGTGGGGACATGTCTGATGATTCCCCAGGTTTAAACCTAAGAAATTCCAGGTTTGTGCTCATCCTTTCTGGATCTACTGTTTGGTAAAGGTCAGGATCAGTAAGCTGTTGCTCCATATATGTTGCATGAAGACAGATGTCACCGATCTCGGTATAATATGAACACTTGTTTTTTCAGGAACCTTTGAATCAGGAGGCTCTTTCCAAATAGAGATAAGAAGGAGAATGCTACTTCTTCTTTCTTGCTCTCTGTAAGAATGAGATTTATCAGAACTGTAGTTCTGTAAATCAGATGATTGTTTTCCACAGTCATTGTTATGTACACTGAATGTTTTGTGCCTTGGATGTACGCTGACCATCCAGTGAGATCTGGTCTCTGGTTAGACGCCTGACGCTGGCATGATCTCACAAAGGCAGGCTCAGACATGCCCGTGGCGCACCCCTAGGACCTGGGCCGAGAGCATGTCTCTCTTTTAACAGCTCTTATCCAATCACGAGCAAGCACTTTCAATGCCCTGCCAGTGAAATTACAGCTTTGCTGATTTTCATTGGAGTGCCACTCTAAGCAGGGCAATCATGTGTTTGTCTGCAAGGGTGCTCTAGCAGCGTGTAACCGAGTTCAAATACGTGTTCGACTGATCTCCAGAGGTTTCCACATTCCTGTCAGAGGCCTGAAAACATGTCAATAATGGTCAACAAATGATCATCGACATAATACAGTTATATATATACCTATTAACAGACAAAATATTTTCCTCATAGGGCAAAACTAAAATAAGAGGCATATCACATAGATCTAGTAGAGGGCCAAGATTTCAAAGTTGTATGACAGCGCGCTTCCACAATGTTGCATAAACACCATGTCCTAGAGCCTTCTTCTCAAAGTTAATGCATCAAAAAAGTAACAAGTGTCCTGTGCTTTTGAAAACCCAACACAAGTCTGGACTGTCACATAAAACTAACGGGCGTGCTATTTGCCGCACCACTGTATGGCGAAGCAGGCATGCATTGTCTGCACTTTAAAATGAGGCTTTTCCAGCCTGCCTAGACTCTTAACAACAGCTTTACAATGCAGCGGGAGCTGCGCCAGTAAATGAGGCTACCGGTGGACCAAACTCAGTCTTGGGAGGTAACTCAGCAGGCCTTCTTTGTCATGCTAAGAGAAGCTAAAGGAGGTCTGAGGAGCCAGGATACACATAAAAAGATCTAGGGATAGTGGACAGGCTGGGAGGCCCATAAGTACAAGGCCAGGACAGACAGCAACTCCTGTGTCATCACATTATCATGTTCATTTTCTGGAGCCAGGCAAAGATGGGAGGAATCTCTGATGTTCATGCTTGGAAAAAAAGAAAATCGCTTTTCATTGAATTGGAAAACACTGCCCCTAGTTGGGAACGGGTTTGTGAAAGTGTGTGTGTGTGTGTGTGTGTGTGTGTGTGTGTGTGTGTGTGTGTGTGTGTGTGTGTGTGTGTGTGTGT
>JAQMCW010000006.1:7702595-7716457 GCA_030068335.1 Chrysichthys cranchii
GAGAAAGCAAACACGGGAATAGTAAGGCTTGGCAAGAGCGCAGAAAATGGCAACTAATGCTCCGCGACCTTGGCGTGCTTGCGTGAATCTTTTTATAGCTCCTGCAATCAGCCCCAATCCGGTACACCTGTCGCCACCCATGTGGCGCGCCGTAGCGTTGTGCAGGAAAACCAGGAAGTAGTCTTTAGCGCGTGAGTTCTCTGACATGCACCACTATTGGGAGTGCTCAGAACAGGTGCGCTCACGAGTGACCCACGCGGACAAATTCATGAGAGTTGTATGTATTTTTACTTTATGTTTTGTATTATATTTTGTCATTTTTATATAAATATTTGTGGGTTGTGAAACAAAATATCTGAGTTTCCATTATTTCTTATGGGGAAACCCGCTTTGACATACGAGTGATCTGGATTACAAGCATGTCTCCGGAACGAATTGTTTGCAACCAAAGGTTCCACTGTAATTTGTAGCACATGGTTGTGTCTTTTATTAAGAAGGTTAGATTAAATTCATTTCTTTATTTTGAACAAATCCAGCTTCTGCATCTCCTGATGTGATCTCTGTAATGTGATGTGTTGTATTGTACAGCCAAGATGTTGGGACCGATTTGTTTGAATGAGAGGACAACAGGAAGCATTTGTGTACAGCACTTTATGATAAAATGATTTAACTACATACAAATATACAATAGTCATTCCACAGTGTGTACAAGCAGCGAATCACTAAAGGGACACGGTTCTGACAAATTCGACTAAGCTTAGCCCTGGACCAAAACACACTTTTTGAAGTGTTAAAAACATTTTAGTCTAGCCTTAGGCTTAATATGTTTCCTGACCCTTTATGGAAATAAAAGGACCATTAATGTAGTGAAATACTACAGCTCAATGAAGTGCTTACAGTTTCCAATTTTGAACATTTTGACCAAAGGCAGAGGTTGACAGACGGACGATTTTGCTGGATATCTTGCAGAAACAGACTTGACTCAGCACTCACTTAGAAATACATAAAAAAGCAGAAACTTATGGGAAATAAAAGAAATAAATGGATCTACAAGAAACTGATTGGACCATACATGATTGCACTGACTATCACGGTAAAAAAAAAACTAGTGTTATAAATAAAAATGATCACTACAATTAGAAACGAGTCAGAGCAGAGGGATATTTGTTCATAAGTTAGGGAACATCGGCGATACTTGCCAGCCCCCATAGGGAATATGATTCAAGTACCTCTGCTTTAGTGATTCTTTGGAAGACACAAAAACATAGGAGATTCAACTGAAGGGAATGTCAGCGTTAAGGAGATCTGTAGTTCATAACAGAGGAATATGAGCCTTTCATGAGCAATGATGTTTCTTACTAGCTTTTAAGAGACATTAGTGATTGTGCTATTATTAATAGGAGGCTCTTGACTGAAGCAGAAAGGCTAATGCAGAGGCACAGATGAGCGTAGTGCTGCTATGGGCTGAGGAGCTCGTCCTCGATGCACAGGCTGCTGGGGAGGCAGAGCAAAGGTTGGATGGAGCTGCTGGTGCTCTGACTCTTCAGACTCTCAATGGACCCTGATGATCCTGAAAAGAGGACTACAGTAAGGCGAGTGTTGACACAGGGACAAATGTGGATAGCTGTTATGAGCTCAACATTATTTAAGGTTTAAAAGCTGAACAAACTAAACAAAAGACTGTTAGTCTGTTAATGCAACAAGAGTAAAGTAAAGTAAAAAGCAGCTGAAGTGATCGCTTGGGGTACTACTCCTACATACCATTATGAACATTCCTCAACTGCAGTAGACCAGGACTCAGATGCTGAATAAGTTGAGAGTAAGTTCAGGTCAGATTAACAGAGAGAAGAGTTAGGAAATGGAACAGCACACAAGCACACAAGCATCAGACTGTAAAAGCAAGTCACAGCCAAATTCCATCAAACCTCGAGTACATTATAAGCAATCTAGTCAGGGGTTAAATATAGGGCTGCCAATAGAATAACTAATTTATCATAACTAATCATGTTATTTTATTTTACTAAAATTAATAACATTTCTTTATTTGATCAACTATGACTCCAAGTAAATTTAAAAAAAATTTTTTTTATTAAATTATTATTATTATTATTTATTTATTTATTTTTTACAGTTCTGTATTTGGTGAAAAGTCTTTCCAAATGCAAAACATTTAGGATGTGAGTTTGGGACCATGTGAATTGCATTCATGTAATATTCTCTACCTAATCTGAGCTCCTCAGACACCCCCCTTTTCATACACAAAATATTTGGGTCATGCGCCAGCATAGTGCCACTTGTTTTACGCAATGTTTCTCAGTATAAAAGTAAATGAGTACACTATTACACAGTAACACCAACGTCATTACAGTTACTGACTGTTATTGGTGTTTTCCCAATAACACAAAAATAAATTACAGCATTTTAGCAACAACACTAGGATCTACTGTTTAAAACAGATACGTTAAAAACGTATCATATTAATATTAATTATTATTATTAGTGTTAACTTCACCAGCCCTACTAAAAAAAAACCCTAAAAACTAGTCATATGTTAGAAACCAGGAGTAAAACAAGCAGTGCCGTCCTAGCAGACTTGCTGAAATAATATTGACACAGGAAGGGATTAAACAACGAAGTAAATAATGACACAGGAAGGAAGTATAAGTCCAGTTTGTAGCTTGTACAGAAGCAGTGCACTGGAGTGTAGGGACAGTGTTTAGGAGCTGATGGTGGTGTGTGTGCGTGTGTGTGCAAAGTACGAAGGTAATAATGAAGGAGAGCTCACTCACCGGGCAGTGCCAGGTCTGCTGAGGGATCGCTCTCAGTGCGGCTCAAGCTGCTGCGTGCACTGTGGCAGTCCTGCAGAATCTCGCTCACAGACATCTCCACAGACCTGCCCTCTGAACCTACACACACACGTACGTTTGTATTTATGTCTTTGTGCCCCCCCCTCATTGCTGTAGGCATAATCCTAACCCTTACTATGACAACCCTAACCTTAACCATAAGTATCCAAACAAAATACAAGACTTTTGACCATTTCAGTTTTTTGTTTGTTTTCATAGATTTTTGTTAAATTTGAGTTTTCCCTTGTAAGGACAGGAAAAATGTTCGCACAAAGTAAAAATAACAGATTTATATAACACTGTGGGTACATTGTGTGTTAACAACATGCACGCTCTCCCTCTCTCTCTCTCTCACACACACACACACACACACACACACACACACCTGTTACATATAACACATAAATCATAATGCAGATTCTTTTCATTGCCAGTGTTTGATAATTGAATAAAATAAGTTATTTCCTCTCGCACGCACATTCACCTGTGTTAGGGGATCCTAGGTCTGATTCCACCCCATCTACTGTCGCCTGTGTGGTGGGGGGAAGGACAAAACAGCTTTAAAAGCCCTGATCAGCTGGAACAATAAGGCACACAGTCACAACAATGGCTTTTGTTACCAGGGTGTTGACTTATTTCACTGAATGAGCCAGTTTAAAAAAAAAACAACAAAAAAAACCCTTCAGCCTCTTTCATGTAAAAAGCATAAAACCTAGCTACATATCTATATTTAATTCTTTCCCCTTGTTATTATTTATGTCAATTACATCATAAGTTTGATGGGGTTTTTTTCAGATATTTTCCATTGTTCTATTGGATCTAAGTGTTACCGGCAGGTGACAAATTTAAAGAAATCCAGCGACTCTGCCATGCTGTGGGCATTTCTTTCGTGCGTGGTTTGGTTCCAGTTGTTCCTCTAGATTGAAGGATCGCTGGAAATCAGAGCAACATTATTCTGACTAATCACCTTTATCTCATGATGAAACATTTCTATCCTGATGAGAGTGGGCACCATCCACAGCAGGGCTGGATTTAGTGCCTCATGATTAAGGATGCAGTCAAAACGTCTGGTGGGCATCTTTTACAATCATGTTTGCCAAGGAAACATCATTTGTACCAAAATGAAGGATCATCTATTTAGTTTTTGGCCATATACAGCTAAGTAAGGGGTGTCAAACTCTTCTGCCTGGGCTACATCAGCATTTTTGTGAGACCCAGTAGGGCTGTATTCTAAGGCGATGATTTTTTTTTTTTTAACTTATACAACATATTGTATCAATTACCAACAATAACCTAGGCCCTGAAATTAAACATCGCTTACAGCTTTTCTAAATTAAAATAAAAAGCTAACAGAAAACGTAAGCACGTGCACAGGGTCCAAGGTCTCACTGAATGGTTTGATGAGCATCAAAATTATATGAATCCTATACTATGGCCTTTACATCATGTCATCACATCTTAACTCGATTAAACACCAATGGGAACTTTCTGCCATCATCAGACCCCATTTTACGAAACATTGTTTGGAAGAATGGCATTTCATCTATCCACTACTATTCCACAGATATGACAAATTTGTGCCAAGGCACACCATACTAACATCTATTAACTTGCCACCTATCTGTATTAAAATTTGACGTAAAGCACTTTGAGGTGCAATCCGCGTATGAGAGCTTCTTGTGAAATAAAAGTCTATTATCTATTTTCCAGTGAATCTTTGCTTACAGAAAGAAGTATGGAAAAAAAAAAGTCCTCACAAATTCCACACAGCCTCCTTTCATGATCTAATCAATAAAGTATTACAACAGTATACAAAGGTTAAGAATATGAGGTTATTAATAAAACATGTGAGGGAGCAGGGATGCTGTAGGTGGGCGAGATGCTGCGGGCAGACCTCAGTGGGAGCTGGACTGTAGGGTTGCGCAGGGCGAGGCTGAGCGTCAGACAGATCAGACAGATGCTCCTCATCCTCCTCCTCCTGGATTGGAGACGTGGGGGAGCGTGTCGACCTGAAGAAAATAACAACAGATGGCTTGAGGCTTCTTTGCATTTTCTTTGCAACTCCCTGCCACACAAAATGGCAAATGTTATTTAATTTTAGACCGTGTGAAATTATAAGCTGGCACATGATTAAGTTGTTCAGACTTGCATTTGCAAACAAATACTGACTAGTGTATAATTAATATGTAATGTGTGTGTGACAGGGGTGGGGGCATGGGGAACATATGGAACATGAAGCTTTACACATAAGCAATGAACGAACAAGACTCTGAAACTACTCCGCACTGACAACAGCAGGCAAAAGGAAAACAAGCTTTCAAACAGACACAGACCCAGTTAGTGTCCTGCCCTGGCATGTCTTTATGCTGTTGTTCACCCATAGCGCTGCTCTTGTTAAACGTCTCTTGTGTCAAAAGGTGCCGCATACGGGATGATGGAAATAAACAAGAAACCTGATTTCACTAGACAAACTACGCCCCGAAACCTAACATTAGACACAGTTGTGGCTTGAATCTGAATGGGGAAAAGTGTGAGTTCATGTGTTTTTGCCATTCCAACTGCAGGAAACCTTTCTTGTGCGATTCATTATACAAAAAACACCCTCCCGACATAGCATAAAATATTTAGGACCCTTCATTAGCTGTAGCCTTAACCAAACTTTTTAATGAACCTTAATTAGATGTGATGTTATAGCTTTGTTACCTTTATTTATTTGTTTCTGCTTGCCATTTAATCATCACATTGTGTTGTTATTGATATTCGATTGATTTTTATTTCAGTCCTTTTTTAAAATAAGAAAATATCTGTTTATTATTATTATTATTATGCAGGGATTCATAGTATGACATATAGATGGGAACAGTCACCATAATAACGGCAATAAAGAAATCACTACAATAAAAATGTCTTGCTATATTTAACAGATGCGTGATATGGCATTACCCGTCTGGTGACTTGTTGAGCTTGGATTTCAGAGCTGCTGGATCTGCACTGAGCTCCACGGTGCTCTGCTGCTTCATGCTTAGGGTCAGTGGGTCGCCCATCTCCCCCGAGTAATGGACCTCTTCATATAGAGGGGCTGAGGGCAGAGCAGGAGACGCCGGCTGCACACCGTTCAGGGCCTCCAGCAGGGACACGGGCTCGTAGCCCGGAGGAATGTTCTCCGAGTTCTGCAGCCCAGTGCAAAAGGTCGAAATGTGCGGGGAGTCAAAACACTGTCAGATCACTGATTATGCTTGAATCAAATGGCAAATGTGATTCCACAAAGGCCAATTCACATTATTTTCTAAAAACGGGAGGTGTGAGTCTACGGGTTAAGTCCATGACTATGGAGGACAGAAGGAAAACCACTTAGTTTAAAAAAACTAATTAATTAAAAACCCTCCATAGTTTTTTACCGAATTCTCGGTGTTGTCTGAGCTCTGAGATAGCACCGGACTGAAGGGGACAGAGGACAGCACTCCTGCAGCTTTCTTCCTCACTGCACGAATTTGTAGCAGCGCTCTAAACGCTAGTGAAAAAGAGAAAAAGGCCATGAAAGGACAAGCAAACATGAATTAATGCACTACAAATAAGCAAACACAGCTGTTGCACCCTCTTTACAAGGGGCCCACATGTTACCAGATTCATTTTTGGCGACAAAAGAGGTAAACATTTGCAAATGTTTAATAAAAGGGCTTTATTCCTCATTTGCTTGACTGGATTCACCACAGGGGCTTTCTAGAGTGTTTTCCCCCCACTATCTCACTGAAAAACTAATACTTTGGATATCTACAATGCTATACACACATAAACCTGAATTACTCATCAAATCAAGCGTAAAGGTTTTGTGGCCCAATAGTAATGAGTGCTAATCTTTGCTGAAAGTTATCCATGCATCTATTATCTTATTGCCGTTATACAAAAACAATGCTTCTGAAGGCATAAATAAGAATTCCTTTGAACGTTTTGTTTAAATAGTACGTGCCCGACAATATACTATTACAGTCCAGCAGGGGTCAGTGTGTTTCCAAAGACAGTTACACAAGATGTACTGCACGCGGCAACAACAACAGCCTTTCACAATGGCATGCAATTAATATAAATACGGACAGTATGGAGAAAACAGAGGCAGACCATTTCAGACTGACCTCTGAAATGCCTGAAATGCATTATCATGCTAAGAAAACATTCCGAAGCCCGTTTCAATAACTAGGCAATACAGCAGAAGTGTATGCATTGATTAATGAGATGCTCACGCAGTCGGCAGATGGGGCAGTTGTTGGCTTGGTAACGTAGTGTGTCAGCACACGCATTGCAGAGACAAAGGTGCCTGCAGGGGAGAATGAGTGTGTCGCGCAGGTCTGACAGGCACACCACACACTCACTGCTGTTGTCACTGTTCTCATCCTCTACAGACTGATGGGAAAATAAGAAATGCCATCATATAGCAAAGATTAAACACACGCACCCACACCACTATAGTAACAGCCAGCTGTAAATTATTAGTGAAGCACATGGATTATTGCTTCCTTGACATTCTGATATGTCATTGGTTTGGTACAGTGGCATGATTTACCTTTGTCTCTTGGTTGTTCTTGTTCTCGATGCCATAAATCTCCTGGAGGAGGTAGCTGACGCGATCAACCTGCATGACGGCATCAGTATAAGGTGAGCTTATGCACACTGGAACAGGAGGTTGGCAGAAAACTCCGTTTGTGTTTACCCTCAAGTGTTTTAGCTGACAACAATGATTGTATGCACTGAGTGCAGCTCAGACAAAGGATTATAATGGCACATGCCTCCATGTACACCCTCGACTATTGTTTCCTCTACCTGAACACATCATTACATGTGGTGAAAGATTGAGGAGTAAATGGCACTCAACTTAAAATTTGAGCAAATAAAAAGGTAACATATTGCCAGAGCAAATATATACATTTGGTAGTTACACACACATGCAAACATCTCAAAAGTAAACAGACGCCCCTCATTTTCAGGTTTTATCTATGCAGACATCACCTGGTGCTTCAAACTTGTTAATATATTATTATATTTAATTTCAGTTTATAGTACTGTGTATTAATTGTCGCAGCATGGTAGAGTGGTTAACACTGTCGCCTCACTGCAAGAAGGTCCTGGGTTCGATCCCTGGGGTTGACCTGGCTGCCTTTCTGTGTGGAGTTTACATGCTCTCCCCACGTCTGCGTGGGTTTCCTCCGGTACTCCGGTTTCTTCCCACAGTCCAAAGACATGCACAGAGGGGATTTTTATTTTTTTTGTTTATAGCAACTAGCCATGCCGTGAACACCAGAAGCAAAAGAGTCGTGTGATTTTCAAGGTCAGTCTGAAGGTGGACTTAGCCAGCATATGATTGCACAAAATCTTGGGGTTTCCTCTTGCCACAGTTAACAGAGTGATTGTACAATTCAAAAGCGAAGGAAAGAATCAACAGCATCCCGCTCACGTCGACCTGGACACTCTGACAGGGGTCTTTGGACTGTCGAGAGGATAGTTGAATGAAATAAAATCCCCGTTGTAAGGCCACTGATGACTGAGTCAGTGCTTCTGTGAGAGATCTCCATCAACTTGGCTACATTTGACTAGCTCTGGGTAAATTTTCTCCATTTAAAATTTTTAACTTTGAGATGTTTGTGTATATACACGGTATGTTATTGAATACCATCTGTATGATGCATGAGTGATGGCCTTACAACAAACTTACAATTTGCTTTTGCTTCAAAGGCTTCACTGAAAAGCTGCCATCAACATGCTGTGTAAAAAGAAACAAAACAAAATGTTAAAGAAACCCTGAAAAAGAACTATTTTATTGACTTATTAATGCATGTACAAAACACATATTTAAAAAAAAAATTTCTTAAAAGACAAAAATTTGCCTCTACAAAACCATTCTGCCTGTATTCTCATCTCAGTCCAGGTATTCCCATGTCCCATATTCATCTTTTGACAACCCAACCTCATCTCAGTGGATACAACCAAATTACAGCTACAGTGGAACCTCTGGTCACAAACGCCTCTGAACACGAACAAATTGGTCCCGACCAAAAAATTCACCAAAACTTTTCATCTGGTCATGACCCCATTATCAGGTACCGAACAAACACAGCGCCGGTCATTTTCCCCTTCCACTTCATACGTGCCAATGTTTTCCCATTTTCTGTCTGTGTATTGAGCGCCTAACAAAGACGCTCGTGTCCCTTTAATCGGTCCCAGTCCGACGTGCGTTCATTGCCTGTACAGTAACCTCCTCCCAGCCCATCTTCCTCCTCACTTCCTTAACGCCAGAAGTCGACTCATGCAAGGTTAGTTTACTTGGTTGTTTGCAATAAGTTTTTGTATAATTAAGGATTGTTCAAACTTTGAATTTTTTCTGTGTTAAAACTCATTAAAAACAAATGTTCAAAGCATGTTTATGTTGTGTTTCTATGCAGTTTTGCACTATAAGCCTTCATTATGGGTCCCCAGAAAGTGGAAATGGTAGTGAGAGTAAGAAGCCTAAGCGTATAACAGTTGAAATAAATAAAGAAATTATCGCAAAACATGAGAACTGCCACCATATCCCTCCGCCACCGTCCACCTACACCAGCAACTACATCTCCACCGCAAAGGTAACGTGCATTAAAATCATCTGTTTATTTCATTTAGTTTTATTTTTCTAGAATTAAAGTTATTTAAATTTTATTCTATGTTTTATTACCACACATAAACCCATAACACACTTTAAAAAAAACATGTTTTTGAGGGCTGAAACATATTAATTGTATTTACATTCATTTAAATGATTCGGGTCGCAAACAGAGCCTTGGAACGAATTAAATTCGTGACCAGAGGTTCCACTGTATATGCAAGTTCTCATCTGAATACCTGTTTACACTTGGAAATACATTGTGTATCCAAACAAAACCATTTGATTATTTTACTTTTACATGCATTTAAGGCATGAGTGAGAGGATAAAAACTAATAGTTCTTCTTCAGTGATGACATTTAACATTCATACATGACCCGTAAATTTCATTACATACCCGTTCAAATGCTGCTAAAAGTACATGAGCGTGTCCGACAACATCTGTAACAGCAAAGAATATCAATCAAATGGACTAGTACAATTAATCATGACACAGACATGACATCTTGCCTAGAATTTGCCTCTTACAGTTGTAAAACCTACCATCTCCATCATCCACAACTGCATGAATCACCAGAGGGAAAACACCTCTGTCCAGGTCAAAGTTCAGCTAAGAAAAAGATCAGCAGTATGCGCAAGTTTAAAATCACAAGAAATCTTTTATACAAAATCTTTCCATTTCCAAAAAAAAAAAAAAAAAAAAACTTTTCCAAAAAATCAAATGAAAAAAGACAGTGGAAAAAAAATACATCTGTGTGTAAATATGTCTGAAGAACCCACATTACTAACTACAATGGACACTACTACTCCAGTCAGCCCTGCTGTCACAGGGAGACAACCAGTGAAGCTGTGCTGGGTCTGGGCTGAGGGAGGCATCTAGGAGGGTTTAGCAGTCCAAACTGTCTGAGATCAATCAAACTATAATTGTCAAAAAATGTGAGCCTACACATCAATTGCATCTCACTGGATATGTTCATATTTATACAATTTTGCAAACTGTGCAGTTGGACCTTCCACAACCACCACTTTTTGACTAATTAGACATTTTCTCATATGTATACGGCCTCTATTTATCTAATATCTAATCTAACTGCTATTAGAT
The DNA here is from genome assembly GCA_030068335.1 of Chrysichthys cranchii. NCBI lineage: Eukaryota > Metazoa > Chordata > Actinopteri > Siluriformes > Claroteidae > Chrysichthys > Chrysichthys cranchii. The sequence goes on from JAQMCW010000006.1 coordinate 7,713,170, forward strand.
ACTTTCATTCCTGTTTGCAAAGATGTTTCATAAGTCAGGAGTACAAAATAGAAAGGAAAATAGATTGACTACATGTCAATGTATATGGCCAAAAGTATGTGGACAACGGACCATCCCACCCATATTCGAGCCTTCCCCCAAACTGTTGCTCTAAGATTTAAAAGCGCACAATTGTCTAGAATGTCTTTGTATGCTTTAGAATTACAGTTTCTCTTCACTGGAAATAAGAGGCCCAAACCTGTTCCAGCATGACAATGACCCAGTGCACAAAGCGAGCTCCATGAAGACATGGCACGCCAAGTTCGAATTTGTAGAACTTGGGTGTCCAAAATCTAGCAGAAAGCCTTTTCAGAATAGTGGAGGTCATTGTGACAGAAATGAAGGACCAACTCCATATTAATGGTTTGGGAGTGGGATGTTCGACAAGCACATATGGGTGTTACAGTCAAGTGTCCACATACATTTGACCGCATACTGCATGTTAGCAATACTGAATATCACATTAGAATGAGTTATAGTTCTATATAGCTATTTACATATCACGGGTCGTGCAAGTGTGTGTGTGTTTCCTTAGCGCCATTGTCCTGGTTCCAGTACAACTTTTGCTAGCCTGATAAAAATACAGCTGTACAAGTTCTACAATGAGGTTGTTTTGTGAAACATTTAAAAGAAACCATTCATATGTTATGAGGGTCATTTGGGAAAATTAGTTTTGGAAATACACAGCAATTAGCAAAGCTGACACGTTCAATATTTATGATTCTCACCTCCTCTGGTTTCCATTTAGTGAAATCAATCTTGAAAGACGGCAGAGAAAACTGCTGGTTTATCCCTCTCTTATAGCAGACCGTCTCGGATGCCATAGTTGGGGTTTTCGGAGTATAGCTTAAAAACACACATTATCGTTATTTAAAATTTCCCAGCCTAATGTTACAACCCAGTGCTCTTCTACATGAATATGTACAAGTATCCATCAGTCTGCTCATTACATATACTACATGATATCTAAATCAGACAAGTGTTTTCATGACTGTTAAGGATTATTATGTATAAGCTCAGAAGTATTTGTGTGTGTGCTGCAGTTTCCATGGCATTGCTGAAGCTGACTAAAGTAGTGTTGTATTTCTTTGGGCTCAGGTAACAAAGGCAGGACTTTCAGAATACTGTATGTTGTGCATAATCACATAACCTTCATGCTTCCGTTGACCTGTGACAACCCCACGAACACCTGAAGCATCAGGACATTTTTACGATGTATGCAGAATTTGTACAGGTTACTGTAAAGACTTACACTGCCACGCCATTAGAAAACTCCTCAAAGGCCTGGCAGTATAGTGTGATGGCCACCCTGGCGTCAGTGTCGAAGTAAAACTCCACCCCGTACAAAACTCCCAGATTTCCAGTTTCCTCCGCGGTGCTTTCAGCTTCGGCTTTGTACCTGATAACATGGTACAACAGATAGCATTTAAAGCTTTCTTTCTTTTACCATCAAACCTCTGGTCTCAGGATGCCAAACAGGACTACCTAACAAGCCGTAAAGAGTCTTTCCTGATGTTCACGAGACTCCTCAGGGTCTTCACGGGCTCGTGAGGTGCAGGGGTCACATAGGGAAACTAGGACAATGAGAAAGGGAACAGTGAACTACAAAGATATTTACAAGATTCCAAGGGTGCCTGAAATCGTTCAGGAAGTTCTTACCTGAACAGGTCTGTTGCCTAAAAAGTTCAAATCCATGTTTTCTCCAAACAGATATCCCTCGGGATGGGGCGTGTCAAATTTCTGGCCTCCCATAAAAAAGTGACTGGTAAAATAATTTCCTGTCATTTGAAATAGACACATCGAGCACAGATGCAGGTTTAATGGCATGCCCCAAAGGGAAGAATGACCTGACGACACGATACATCAGGGAAACTCCTAATGGTCCCTAAAGAGCTGGATCTTAGCACACTATGTTGTTGATTTTCCTGTCCAACACTCATCGTCTCACCATCAGATTTAAACAGGAATTCACAAAACTGTGCTGCACGCCAACCACCACTGGTGAGCCTGACAGAGCAGTACGCAACGCACAAGTCAGTGGGTTTCGCCATGACGCCCAGACACGCACAGACTTTCAGGGATCTGAGATTTCGAGATCACTGGGATTGTGACGGTGTTCACTATGAACACTCCCAGTCTTACAGTTTAACAGGTAGTTCTTCACTATGATCATAATAACAGACCTATAACGACACGCCTGATTAACTCCTCGCCTGACTGCTACAGTCACACAGCAAGTTATCTTTCTAGTTCAGAGCAGAACTTAAACCCAAGTCAAATCTAGATTTTGAAAACAACGTCAGGACTTCTCAGTTATGTACTTCCATAGGGAAACCCTCTAAGAAGAGGTAGAGGAGCATGGTCTTTGTGTCTAAGGGTCTTGTGAGATCCCTGTCTGCAAAAAAAAAGTTTGAGAAGCCCTGACACACAGCATGTGACCAAGCTGAAGCCTGAAATCACTCTGTCCTGTGCAAAAGAAAAGCTTTCCCCCACCCTTGCTATAATCCATGATTAGTACTAAGCTGTTAGTCAGGTCTGATTGTTTAGCCACACTTTACATGTCATTTGCATGTCAGTGGGTGTAAAGTACAGGACAGTCTTACCGGATTTGGGAGGATATCTGTAAGCGGAATTGGCTTGAATATCGATGTCTTCAACTCCAGCAATTCTCCGACTAAGTATTGACCCCATGTTTAGGCAGTATTGTGTAAAAGCTCGAAACTATAAGGAAGCAGGAAGGAGACTGTTTGGTTTTGTTGTTTTTCTTTGCCAGGCTGCTTCACGCTTATTTGGCTAATGTCTCTTTCCCCCGTTAGAGGCGCATTCCCAGCTTTCCTGCTAAAAATGGTACGTTCATCGCTGATCCCAGAGCAGTCCACTCCTACACAGAGCAGAAATCAAATACGCTGAACGCCCACTCACGGCGACAGGGCGGAGACAAGATAAAGATTTAAACAATTTCATTTATATGCATATATATATAGAGAGAGAGATATGCCCAATATAAACAACAGTCCAACAGTGATCCAGACTCGACACTGGAAACAACACGAGCAACCGCGCGAGACGTGAGTTCATGGCGCTGAGCATTATGGGATACGTAGTCAATAACGAGACTAACCAGGGCAGCGCGAGCACTTCACGATCGTAAGCGACCTCTAAATACACAGGCTGTATTCTCTGGTACAAACTAATGCTACAGTAATTACCGTAAAAAAAAAAACACACATTTGCTTTTATCTTTTATGT
>JAQMCW010000006.1:7726109-7737614 GCA_030068335.1 Chrysichthys cranchii
TTATGACATCCTGTGTTAAGACGACATCAATAGATTATTTGAGCGGATTGTTTGATTTTTTCTCAATAATTGGAGATCAAGTGAGGTAAGTTCAACTACATGCAGCTGCACTGCAAAATTCGCCCCATTTGATTTAATCCTCGGATATCGATTTAACATCGTGGATGGCATTTGACTTCAGACATCGATTTGTTATCTGAGATAGTATTGACAACAATTAACCTCCTCATGAGTGCTTGAATAACTTTGGTCAGTTTAACGTATGTTTTCCGAGAGGTGGCGCTAGCCATTGTTTGCCGAAACAGATAAGTTACGGTGGGCTTATCAAAATGGCGTCCACGGTGGTTCAGGGGAAACTTCTGCCTATTGCGTAACTGATCCATCTTGCTCCACTCTAGAATCTTTGGTGTAAACATAGTGTTTCTGTGTGAAAATCTCAGAAGATCTACAGTTTCTGAAATACTCAAACCAGCACAGTCACTGAGACCCCCCCCCCTTCTGATGTTTAATGTGAACGTTATCTGAAGCTCTTTACCTGTATCTGCATAATTGTATGCATTGCGCTCCTGCCATATAATTGACTGATGAGGTAATTGCATAGATGTTGAGGTGTTGTGAATAAAGTGGACGGTAAAGGTTTTGTTCAAGCATTCAAACACACAAGTTTTGGCTATTTTAACAAGTTGGATGATTGAACGTTAAATCAGGATCCTCAGGGCTTTATATGGCCTTATTATAGCCCATGCAGTGTGTTTTTCAGGACCGGGACCTTTTTTTTTTATATATATATATATGTATATAAAATATAAAACAGTGACACAGAGTGTCCCGAGAGCAACATTTGAAGTGGTTTGGCCTGAGTTTGTGTGTTTCTCGTAGCTGTGTTTCCTGGAACACAGGGAGTTTGGTCGATGGTTTGGCTGGATGAGAGTGTGAAGAGCAGATGTGTGAACAAGTACATACACACATGCATACCCACACATCTGCCACATGCTTGTGAGACCTCAAGCAGAGATTTATTTTTCCAGGCTTCCTATAATGGCATGTACATTGGCACGTTCTGCGTGAGACATAAAATTAGCCATTTCATCCATTTCAGGCCGCTGCATATGTGGCCCTCGCTTATGTCTCTGCTCTTTGCTATAACCTTGGGGATTTTCCAACCTTCTTTTCCTGATCGTTGCACAATGCCGGCTTCTCATGGCTCACTAATGCCCCAGTTAACGTTTCCTAATAACATCGTGTTCCTCCTTTAGACGTGGACACTGAATGATTATTCTTTCAGCTATGTATTTAGAAAACTATACTAGCCCATCGAGACAATAACTGCCTATTGTTTTTGTTCTGAAATCCTTCCATGGTGTGTCAACAGCCAGGTTAATAATCAAACGCTGCACCAAGAGATCATTTACCCACATGTATGCAAGCACACATGCACGGACATTCACACACACAAACGTGGAACAGTTACTTCCACATTTTTTTTTTTTTATTAAGTACTGCATTACATTTGAGCAGGTGATCACTTTGCAGGCTAGAATAATGAATGAGTCGATCTGAGACCTCCTCCCGTCACTTCACTGCGCTATTCTGGTCTCTCCGCACCGTATTCCTGTCGGCTTCTCGCTGACTGACATGCACACTGTTCCCTCAGACAGAACGGCAGCTCGGTGGCCTTTGCTTGTGATTTTGGACTCAAGTCTGTTGTCTTGTGATGGAATGCTGCAGTGCACCATTAATTATTCTATTACAAACCTCATCATTATATTAACTGCAAAGCTCCTGTGGTATTCACACTCCTCACTCAACCTTTCCCTCAGGCGTTAAGAGAAAGTGTTTGTGTGTGAGAGTGTCTGAGAAACAGAAAGAGAAAAAGAAGAGCTCCGACAGAGAACATAATCAGTGATTCAACCAGCCATGCTTGCATGATGTCAATAAATCCGAGTCCTCCTCTGAGCGGCGAAGGAATCTGAAAGCAATCTTCTGTTCTTTGTTGTTAATAAGGGCGAACAGCAATAGAGAGGGCAAGGAACATTTTCAGAAGCGTGCGTGAAAGCTATAAATCCTAGCAACCCTTGTTTATGGAGTCAAGTACTCATGTAGCGCTCACTAGTGCAATTGGAAAGGGAAATGGGGACGAGTGTGCTGCTCGCTCTCAGACGCCTGTGGGATTCTCATCTCTGTGCAAGTGTGGACATGAGAGCGGTTTCAGCGGAGGGAAGGTGAAGCCTCTGATCCCACACAGCTGCCTTTACTTGCCCATGGTGAAATTGTTGAGAGTTTTCCAGCTTTTGGTTTGGTGCAACGCATTGCCTCCAGCTGTAATATCCCACCCTCACTGACACAATAGGCCAGCATTTGTTTACATATTCACCGTCCAGTCGGACTCTTGTCCGAAAAGCTTGCACTGTAATACTAAAACCACTCAGGGGGTTGTTTGGTTATGGTGCGGTGTGGTCTTCCACGCTGTGAGGACGGAGGCAGAGCCAAGGGGTGATGGTTGGACTCACATTTCCAAATACGATTAATAAAACACAATGGATTGTCTTAATTCTACCTCGTTTCTTGGCAAGGCATCTGTGCTCGCAACCAAAATATTTCCATAGCAACACAGCTGTGGGTTGCTGCATGTTTGTTATGTACACTGCACTTATGAGCAGCAGTTTGCTCGTGCTATTAGAATAATGGAGGTTCCACAGATGCTTGTGTTTTGCTTTAGAGGCTGTGTTTAGCTGTTGAACCTCAGCGCTGCTGCAGTAACTAAATACAGCAGGTTACCATTTCAGCACTTCTCAAATGATACTGTCTTGTCCGGTGGGCAGCGTTTTGAAGTTTTGCCTACAATTTCGCGATTTTTCCCAATTTCAGGAATTCCTGCCTCTCCAGCAAACTGACAGCGGTGATAGAGAGTGCGGATCATTCGAGACTTTTGACCGTTGATAAAGGGGCAGTTGTGGCCATTTCACGGCGATACTCTTTCAGATGGGTCGATAAGCCGCACCGACAAAGGGAATCGAGTTTGCTGACAGCCAGGATACTCTGCTCTGTTCTGTGAGTGAGCTAGGCAAATGTGGCCTCAGCAGTAAGATAATCTGGAGACACTTCACATGCCTATCCATGGCCTTCAGAAGGGGACACCAGGAAGTGTATAAGGCCCGGTCACGAGCACCCTTAGCAGAGCAGGCACACTTAGAACAGCGAGCGCAAAAGTGCTGCGTCATACAACACGTCTCTTCGGTTCCTTGTTTTGTTTATGTCTGGAGAGAACTTGAGGAAAGCAGATTTTGCGCACACCGGCCCCGATAAACAGCACAGCAGACGTTCACAGCGACCGGATGGTCACAATGTTTTGAAGATAGTGATGTTCTGAAGCCTACTGCACTCCCACGAGGGCTGTTGTGAACCTCTGTAAGGGAGGGATTTGTGCTGAAAGGAGTGGTCTAGTACAAAGAGGACAATGGAGAAGTTGCAATGCCAGCGCACAGATCAGAAACAGGAAGTAGTATGGTTAACAAACAGAGGGAACTGTATGGGAAAGGGAAGGAATGTCGGAATGTTCTTCAGGGAGAGCTTAGCTTGATGAATGCCATTAGTTCTGTGTTCCCTAACATGACGATGAAAATGTTCTAATGTAATCTTATGGGGGGGGGGGGGGGTTTGTCTGGCTGGTGACCTTGATTGGCCTTGAGTGTCTAATTCCTTGTGTGTTTGACCTTCCAGATGTGTACACCAGCAAACACGCCGGCGACTCCGCCCAACTTCCCAGACGCGCTCACCATGTTCTCCCGCCTCAAGGCATCGGAAAGCTTCAGCAGCAGCAGCAGCCCCAGTATGGCTTCCATGGCCACCTCTCCCCCTCCACCCCCGGTCAGCTGGGGCATGGCTCCACCTGTGGCCAGCCAGCAGGGATTATGGACTCAGGGCCCTCCGGGCACACAGGCCCACCCTCCCCCGGGCTGGCCGTCCACTGTCAACCAGCAAGCAGCCGCCGAACAGAAGGCCAGCGTGGCCATGGAGGCTGAGAGATGAGGAGCAGGACTGCACGGCCCCTCTTCCTGCTCTCTGGGGTGGTAGTAAAGGGGAGGAGTGAGGTGAAAGGTGGGGGTACGATTGTAGGAGGGGGGGCAGGACAGGACAGGGGTCACTTGCTTTGTCCTCTCACCTTAAGAAGAGGTGAGAAGGAGAGGGCAATAGAAGCAAGAATCCACCAAGCATCATGGACAATTATGGGAGGGGTGAAGTAGAGAACAGCCAATGCAGAGATGATGAGGAAAAAAAATAGAGACGCACATTGTATTACTGAGAAAGCAACTGAATTTTCCTAGGTTTTTTTTTTTTTTTTCTTCATTAAAAATAGGTAAATATGAATGGGACTATGATCGTCATGCCCAAGGATTATTTCTGGCATCTTCTGAAAGATGGACATTATATGTACTCTAAGGCAGCAACTTTTATCATGTTTTCTTTCAAGCTTTCATCTGGTGTCCTTTCTGTACGCGAAACATTACACAAAGTGACATTGCATGAGGAGTGGAGCTCTGTTATTGCATTTTTTTTTTTTATTGAATAGTATTCATCACAAGCATTCATGTGTTCAATGTGTGGGGCTCACACACAAGCAGCACAGCAAGTCGATAGGACAGTTTCCTTTCTACCGTCAATACTGGGACTCTGGACTCTGCTTACCTCACTGGTCACCTGACTTTCCTCAGCCAATCAGGGAATCGCACTAGTTGAATGAAAGCGTTTTTGTTTGTTTGTTTGTTTGGGGTTTTTTTTGTTTTTTTTTTTAAGCCGGATTTTCATAGAGTATCAGCCCTGCTTCTCTTCCTGATGCAGTAATGCGAGAGTTCTCAAAAGGAGTTCGGCTTGCTAGATACATTTGGACTCTTTTTGTCCCCTGCAACGACCAACAGCTCTTTTGAAACCATGGTTGAATATTTTATTGAAAGCTTTTTCAGGTGTCGGTCAGACTGTTTCTTAGCTGGGAAGGGGCTCAAACCTAAACTGATTAAAACTACATACAACCAGACTACTATGACGTTTGTAAGCCGACTTGCCACTTTGCATGATGTCTTCATATATAAATATATAAATATATATATATAAATATATCATATTTTGTAGTTTCTTGCTTTTTGGGGGGAATTCTACATGATCTCCTTGTTTTGCAAAAAAGAATTTTTTTTTTTTGGAGAATCTTCTCTCATTCCCTCCTCTGGGTTCATCAGAGAGGGGGAGGGTGTCAGAGGGGCATTGGACAAACGACTCAGTTCAATTTCAGGGTAGGACTCATCCACGTTTCTACAGTATGTTTATTTTAAACAAAGATAATGAGAATGCATTTTTTAAAAATGTTGATCTGATTGTTTCTCTTAGATGAAAAAAACAAAACAAAACGAATAACCCTCATGAACTTACTGTCGATAACCCATTTTAAATTTGTGCTTGGGTTTATTTTTCCATTTTCACCAGTTTTCTAATCAAAATTGTCTTTTGGGATCACATGTTCCTAAATGGATTTTCATGTATGTTTTCCCCTTTATGACTGTATTGATACCATTCCCACAATATTTGTGGACTACCTGATAATTAACTTATCATTGTTTGTGTTCCTAAATAAATATTGTATGTCATATGCTAGTGTTTTACTGTTCTACTGATTGCTGTTTTGCCCTTACAGTTAACCTTTAGGCACTTTAGAGTAATACCATAGTTGCAAACAGAGTTATACAAATGAACAAATATACAATCAAGTCATACAAAACGAGTCAGACTCATAAACCTTTCAGTATCATTCACGGAGCAACTCCAGCTTCTGGATTCATGCGTCTTTACGTATACGTTCTGCTGAAATCTGCCGACACCTTAAAGCTTTGTCAATAAGAGTTGCAGTTATAACCCTGTGCTTATAAATAAACGTTCCGAAGCCTCAAATCCCTTCAAATGAGAGTTAATTATGAGTAAACATAAAATACAGATGTTTCCACAGAAAGCAACACACAGACGCCTCACACTGGGCGATCTCAGATGGGCAGTGCCGGGGTCGGTGAGTTCTCACCGCCGGTGTCCTCACTTCACTTCAGTTTTTCACCACACACCAACAGAGAGAGAGAGAGAGAGAGAGTCTTTGATTTACTGAGCCTCTGCATGCCTCTGTCCACACCTCTACATTCTGTGCTGTGTGTTGGTGTTTGTTTTTATACAGCATGACTTAGAAACCGGGACGGTGCCAAGTTGATAAGTGCGGCTCCACCAAGCCGCATGAGCAGGCAGGTCTATGCCATGCGAACCCTGGCCTGGGCATTCACCAGAGACCTGCTTCTGCAACACACATGCCTACACCTCAGAACCTCCCTGCGATGTTCGTGCCTGCCCAGCCTCCTCTGAATTATAGTAATAAAGTATTTAGTATTTGAATGCATATGCATTTTTACCTACAAATACACGATATGGCCAAAAGTATATGGACACCACACCATTACATGTAGGAGCTTCTTGGACATCCCATTTCCAAACCATGGGTGTTGATATGTAGTTGGCTCCTCATTGCAGATATTACAGGCTCCACTCTTCTGGCTTTCTGCAAATTTTTGGAGTTTGCCTGTGGGAATTTGTGCCCATCCAGACAAAAGTGCATATGTGAGGTCAGGCACTGGTATTGGATGAGAAGGCCTGGCACACAATCGTCAATCCAATTCATTCCAAGGATATTCAGTGGGGTTGAGATCATGGTTCTGTGCAGATCACCGGAGTTTGTCCACACCAAACTCTCCAAACTGATTCTTTATGGAGGTCACATTGTGCACAAGGGCACCATTAGGCTGGATCAGGACAGGGTTTTACCCAAACTGCTGCCACATATTTGGAACCATACAACTGTCTAAAATGTCTTTGTATGCTGTGACATTAACATGACCCTTCACTGGGCCCAAACCCTGAAATACAGCCATAGATCACTATCCCTCCTTTGGCACTGCGCCTTCTGTGCTAAGGGTTTCAGCTGCTACAGAGCGCAGTGGCAGCTTTACTTTACCATGGGAGAATTCAAACATACCTTTAGCTCAGTTTTTTATTTCTTGGGCCTCAAAAATCCACCATCTTCCACAAAATAAGTCAGACAGATTGTCCAAATCCCAATGCACGTACACCTGAGACTTGAGATTCCTTCCATAAATGTTAAATAACCATCTTCTAACAGAGAATGTCCCCAAACCAACCATGATGCAATTTTCTTTTTTTTTAAATAACCACATTTTAAAATCCATTAATTATTAGTCTTAGATTATATGGCGTGTCTGCCATAATGGGGCCTGTGAATGAGCCGTTACGAAACAAAAATGAATTAATGAGCCAAAATGATAATGTATTAAAATCAGCACATTAATATAAACCTGTGATTTGAATGAAAACCATAACCACAGAGCTGCTGTTTTGAGCAATAACATTCGAGAATGCTTTGGTGTAAAACTATCCATTTTAGCATCTGGCAGAAAATGGTTTTTTTTGTTTGTTTGTTTTGTTTCTTTTTTAAGTGATGGGTTCTGAATACTTTTGGGAATCCACTGTATATTACTTGTAGGACAGACCTAATCTTATAATACTGCTACTACTACTACTACTACTAATAATAATAATAATAAATATAATAAAAATAATAATTAATACATACTTACATACATACATAGGCGGCACGGTGGCTAAGTGGTTAGCACTTGCGTCACAGCAAGGAGCCCCGGGTTCGGCACGGTGCCTTTCTGTGTGGAGTTCATGTTCTCCCCGTGTCCGCGTGGGTTTCCTCCGGGTACTCCGGTTTCCTCCAACAGTCCAAAGACATGCACATTAGGTGCACTGGCTGCTCTAAATTGCCCACAGGTGCGAGTGTGCCATGTGTGCCGCTAAGGAGTCCTGGCCAGTGCTCGGTGTAAATTACATTCATGGAAGCTAGGAATGTTGGAAGCATCTCCTAGCCAGCTATCGCCGCCCTATGGCTGGCAGACAGCGTTGAAGATGATGATGATACCTAAAAGTAATACATAATTAAAAATGTAAGTACTGTATACCTAATGCTATAGATATCATGCATGTTTTAACACCCTTTTGCTATATCCCTGCTTCCAAAAAAAAGTTGTGAAATGTAAATAAAAACAAAACGCAATGGTTTGCAAATTCCCATTGACCTTTATTCATCTGAATACACTGCAATACAATATATTTAATTTTCAAACTGTAAATATATACTCATTCTGAACTGCCTGCAACATGATCAAGGAAAGTTGGGACAGGGGCAGGTTTACATCGCCTTTTCTTTAACCTACACTCAGTAAGCATTTGGGAACTGAGGCCACCAGTCGCTGAAGCTTCAAAAGCAAAACTCTTTCCCATTCTTTCTTAACATACTATTTCATTTGCTCAAACGTCCAGGGTGTGTGTTGTTATATTTTGAGCTTCAGAATGCGCCAAACACAGGTCTGGAGTGCAGGGAGGCAAGTCTTTTACGTCAAAGCCATGCTGTTGTCGTGTAGAATATTGCTTAGCATCGTCTTGCTGGAATAAGCAGGGGCATCCCTGAAAAAGCCAACATCTGGATAGCATCATGTTGCTCCAAAACCTGTATGTACCTCTCAGCATTAATGAGAGCTTCAAAGATGTGCAAGTTACGCATGCCATCACAGATGTTGACTTTTGAACTTTGTGCTGGGAACAACCTGGATGGTCCTTTTCCTCGTCAGCCCAGAGGACACAAAGTCCATGACTTCCATCCGTCTCTCAGATGATCTCAGACCCAGAAGTCGACGGTGTTTCTGGATGTTGTTGAGCACAAGGTCTCGAAGGTCACAGGCATTCACTGTAAGTTTTCGGCCTTGCCCCTTATGTGCAAAGATTTCTCTGCATTCTCTGAACCTTTCATGATATTACGGATTGTAGGTGGTGAAATCCCTAAATTTCTCACAATTGCAGATTGAGAAACTGTATGTTGGTGAACCGTGCCCCATCCTTGCTTGTGAACAACAACTTCCCTTTCATACCCAATCATGATGCTATCACCTGCTACCAAATGACTTGTTTACCTGTGGAACGTTCCAAACAGGTGTTTTGTGGGGGGTTTTTTTTTGTTTTTTTTAGCATTCCACAAGTTTCCCAGTCTTTTGTTGTCCTAGTTTCAACCTTTTCAAAGCATGTTGCAGGCATCAAATTCAGAATGAGTGTACATATACAAAATTGAAAAAAAGTAAGAATGTTGTCTTTGCGTTCTACTGAATTGAATCTAGGTCAAAATGTGTTTGCAAATCATTGCGTTATGATTTCATTTATGTTTTACACAGAGCCCCAACTTTTGAACGTTTCAAAAGGTTGAATATTACGTGACTACAACATTGGATTTTAAAGTTTTGTGTTTTCTGCTTTTGAATGCATAATTCAAATATAACCAAGACATTTCTTCTGCCAGTCCTAAAGAAAATTAAGACTATTGTCTTCCATTGAAAGATTATGTAGAAACATACTAGCGTGGCGGCACAGTGGTGCAGTGGTTAGCGCTGTCACATCACAGCAAGAAGGTTCTGAGTTCAAACTTGCTGGCCGAATAAACAACCCTTAATTGTTAGCTTAAACCTCTTCCTGGTTGGAAAAATTGGGAGAAAAGTGCTTAAAAGCATCCAGTGGTTATTCTGGTGAAATCATGCAAGTTGTAGAAATCAGATCAAGATGAATACAGAATTAATTCATTCATCTTCTTTAAACACTTTGGTCAGGGTGGTACCTATCTGAAGCCAATCAGAGGAACACTGGGCGCAAGCCACAAGGCACCACACACACACACACGCACACACACACACACAAACAAACACACACACACACTATTAGGGGCAATTTAGTGTCACCAGGACACCTACTGGTATGTTTTTGTGAGGTGGGACAAAACTCATCTCAACACGAGGTAAATATGTGATACTCTGCACATACAGTAAAGCGAGCTCAGGATCAATCCAGGGACCGTGGAGCGGAGCTGTGAGGTAGCAATGCCACCTGCCCACCACCATGCTGCCCTGGATTCATAATCGCATTGTGAATTGAAATTGCATTGAATCAGGAGGTCCATAGAGATTCCCACCCCCCAGTGTTTTAATCCAGGGCAGAATGTCGTTATGAAAGCAGCCAGCCACTCAGCCACTCATCCTTTCACTTCCTCTTCGGCTGTGGGATGAGTCTACAGCACGGGCACTGCGCTCCATGTTGCCAGGGGGACCAGGCCAAGTGAGAGTCTCTGTTCCCTGTTCCTGTGTCATCGAGTGGCTTGTGGTGTGTAAAAGAAAAATAATAAATAAATAAAAAGCTGTACTGCATATCATAATGAATGTGAGTGCGGAGAGGGGAAGTAAGACTAGGATGAATCAGAAACTGTGTGTGTGTGTGTGTGTGTGTGTGTCAATACCTGATGTCAAACTGTGCTGAGTGAAGTAGCAACTGAATGAATGGCTGTGAGTCAGCAGGAAGTGAAATATTCAGGGCGTGCTATGACCACTGTGCTCTGTCATATGAGAGGCAGATGGAGAGAGTGTAGATTATAAATGAGCTGGTTTAAGCCCTGGACTCTAGCACTAGGGCAACACTAGCCATTATCCTAACAACCAATCCTATCTCCCATTACATTCCTGTCCAACAGGTAAACAAATACGCTTTGGGCTCAATAACGGGAGGCAATGTGGGATTAACTCACAATTGTAGCCTGCAGAGTTTCTTATCATGTTCATGGTGCCATTGTACAGCTTGTAACAGCCTGCAGTTCCTCCAGTGCTACTGCAAATACATAAAAAAACAACAACATCTAATCAAGCTGTAATCAAACTACATTCTGATCTGGTGACTGGGAAGGCCACCAAAGAACACCGAACTCACGGTCATGTTCATGAATCCACTTTGAGAGAGTTTTGTTTTGTGACATGATGCGCCATCATGCTGAAACCCGCCATTAGAAGATGAGTAAATTGTGCCTAAGAAGGGATGCACATGATTAGCCACAATATTCAACTAGTGTGTGGCATTCATGTGATGATTGATTGATTGTTAGTAATGGTGTGCCAAGAAAACATTCATCACACCATTACACCACCTCCACCAACCTGGACTGTTGACACAAAGCACGTTAAATCCATGTTGTTGGCATCAAATTCTGATCATACCTTCCTGTTCTTGGTTGAGCGAAGTGGTCTTCTGCTATCGTAGCCCATGTGCCTCAAGGTTCGACATGTTGTGTGTACTGAGATGCTTTTCTGTTCATCACAAACAAACATTCTAGAGCGGAGCAAGATGGACCACTTACGTAATAAGCAGGAGTACCACCATGGACGCCATTTTGATAAGCCCACCGTAACATTCCTTATCTGTTTCGGCAAACAGCGGCTAGCGCCACCTCTTGGAAAACATATGCTAAACTGTCCAAAGTTATTCAAGCACTCATGAGGAGGTTAATTGTTGTCAATACTATCTGAGATAACAAATCGA
>JAQMCW010000006.1:7746834-7768280 GCA_030068335.1 Chrysichthys cranchii
GTCCCAACTATTTTGAGACCTGTAGCAAGCATCAAATTAGAAATGAGCTCATTTTGTGCATAAAATTGTAAAATTTCCCAGTTTAAACATTTGTTACTTTATCTATGTTCTGTTGTGAATAAAATATTGACTCGTGATTTGAAAGTCTTTTAGTTTTCATTATTCTAATTTAAAGAACATCCCAACTTTTATGGAATTCGGGTTGTACATTATCCTGAACCCTGATAATGGATAAAGTGATCACTGAAGATCTAAATTTAAGGATTAAGTGCAGTAGTACACAAGATTTCCAATCCTCACTGCTAGCACAGCTGATGAAAAGATATGTCTGAATCTGTGTGTGTGTGTGTTTTATATGCTTCAGTTTTATTACCTTTATTACATCTCACTTGTAGGGGCATTTTTTGTTACACATAATTTAATCAATTTTTTCTACCCTTTTATTGTTTCTTATTACATTAATTTATGGGTCTTTTTACCCAATCAATAACTGGTCATTTTGAGGGCTGGAGAATGCATCTGTATGCCTGTCATGTCCCACGCTGCAACAAAAAGGACATCTAGGTAGGAAGCTCGAAACCTCCTATGTCTCAAGTTTAATGGAACGTTACGTTCTTAGAGATGGCTAGCATTTAGAAGTCATGAAGGCATCAGTTTGAGTACTGGGACGTCCTCTTGGGTTCAAAAGAGTGGTGGGATCGATTAGAAGAGGAAGACTTGTCAGGGATCTCATTGCACTTGACATTTAGGAGAAATCGTTATCATTATTTTTTTTTTCTGCAGCAAATTTTTCATCACCCTCCAGAAATAAAAAAGACAAAACGTACAATGTATATGCAAACAAGAGCAAAAAAAAAAAAACCTCAATCCAACTAGTTCCAGAGTGTACATAGAAGTGTACTCAATGAAACTGAACGTAATGTAATATTGTTGCATTTCACATTTCAGTCCAGAGCCCAGCCGATGAAGAGCTGAGCCCCAATACACCAGAGCCAGGTACTGCAGTGTCACCTTATAGGTCACGTACGTATAAAATTGAGAGTAACAAAGAGACTCAACAGTGACTTCTGCCACAGAGGTGGTGGAGGTAATGGACCTGTCATTTTCTCCAGCGATGGTGCAGTGTCCGACCTGCCAGCAGCATGTTACCACTGAGATTCAACACAAAGTGGGCAAAACATCCTTTCTCCTCTGCTATCTCTCCGCATCTATGGGGTAAGTCACTACGTCTCATTACATCAAAGAAAATAAATTCTCAACAGCGCTGTAATTTTCATTTAACACAGCAAAAGTAAGTTCCTTTCTGGTGTACGTACATAAGAGCAGGGTTTAGTTATATTTAACCTGCCACTTGATGCTTGCAGCTGTGTAGGTGGATGCTGCCTGTTGCCCTTCTTTCTGAACTACTTTAAAGACACCTGCCACTTTTGTCCCTCCTGTCACACGGAAATCCAGATCGTCCCTCGGATCTAAAGCGTCCACTGGAATCACGATTGCTCCCAAAGCACTGGCCTGTAAGAAAGATGTGTGGTTTTAGGATGTGGGACCCTGAACAAATGTGGACTGATAACCTCACTGAAGCTTATTGCACGGTACAGATTTACTCCAGACATTAGCCGGGGTTCCACTGCAAGTTTTCTGCAAAATAGAAGCGATGATTAAAAAATTTCGACTAAACACAGTTGGGAACGGTTCGTCTCTCCATTAGGCGCGTAACGATTCATCCAATTCTCGATATTGGGGCCACGAGTACATTTTTCCACCAAAAAAGTAAGAAAGAAAATGAAAAGAAAATTTTACTATCCATTTTATTTTATTGTCCTGTTCCATATGAACTTAAATACTCCTTTTGTTAAATTAAAAATTTCTTACTAGCCAACAATAAATACATTGAAACCGCGTAACACAATAAATACATTGAAACCCCGTAACATCGCGGTTCACCTATCGCGGGTTCAGTGGATTTTCAACTTTTGATTCGCGGAATTTTTTGGCTTTCACAGGACTCTGGAATATAAAATATAAAATATCATTTTTAAAAAATGTTAATTCAAACATTAAAAGAACATTTCAATCGAAATAAAACCGTATGCACTGTATTTCGTCGGCGGATGAATACACAGTGGCGGTGTACGCCTCTTCCGCTTCAGCTAGTAAACAGGCTGTAAACAGGAAGTGACCTCACCGGCAGTAAGTACACATGTAGAATTTTATATGTTGTTAAAATTGCACATGTTTAAGAGCATAGGACGTGTTTATAAGAGAGTGGAAATGGTTTATAAAGCCTTAATATATATATAAAGAATAAAAAAATGTGACGGCGCTACTTCGCGAATTTCACCTTTCGCGGGGGGATAGGCGGGGGTTCACTGTATTTACAAACATTTTGTAAAGGATGGAGTAAAATATATTAGCCTATTAATTCAAATAATTGTATTAAAATAAAAAAAGTTAATACACATGAAAACTACTCCATCCCTTCGCTTCCCTTTGCTTCAGCTTTTGGGCGGCCTGTAAAACCACAGCTCTTAAATCCTGTGAAGCTGTTTGTAAATGAGCACAAAAGCTCTTTCCCACCATTTTAGATGTTTTTCACGTTAGAGCTGGGTTACTTCCGTCTGCAATGACGTCACGGTTAGTCCCGCTAGTGAACGGTTTTTGCGCCCTCTGCTGTTTAAAGCACACAATTACACCTAAGAAAAACTAAGATGAATCGCGGTTCATTTATTTCCGTCGATATAGAAATGCAGGTATATCGTTATATGCCTAGTTCCCATTGAGAGATGTTATTGCGTTTAAAGCTGCTTGTTTTATAGCTCAAACAGAGTGCTCTCTTTTTCAGAAAGATAGTGTTTCCATTTGTCGTGTGTTAAATGTGAAAAATGTCTTTCCATTTCAGTTTTGTGAAATCCTGCCTCAGCACTTCATGCAAGTGTAAAGTGGTTTTTTTTGCCATATGACGTCTTTTTTAATTCCCACGTTTCTATTACTTGTTATTTAGCTGGCATTTTAAATTCGTGCACTAAGCAGGTTAATGGAAACATAAGTATGGGGTTAATCTCCACAGCATGTTTGATATCACGGAGTATTAATTTCCAAACAACAAGAGAATATTAGCAGTTATACTATAGCTCAGTATTACTAAACTTACCTTGTGAACATACAAAATGAAAAAAACAAAAAACAAAAAGTACCAGCAGATTTTGTGGTAAGAATTGTACCTAGCCATGATCAGGTTATTACCAGGATCAGGGCCTCCTGAGACCCCGAGGTCCTCATATGAGGACATCACATTTTCTACATTGTGTGTATTTCCTTGTAAGATCCTCATATGAGGAGCATTGGGTATTACACTTTTATCAAACATCTTCCTGGTTGGAGGAGATGATCGAGCTCAATAGTCATCAGTTACTAAAAACAGAAACAGTCAGGAGAAAGGACAAGAAACACAACGTTAGAGTTTGGGTCTCAGGAGGATATACAACATATTGTTCTTAAAAGCTTCTTCCATCCAAGTTTGTTTATATCTAGTGTAATATCTGCGAGTTGATTTTAAGGTCAGTTTAGTGTACTCATCCAAATTCCTGTACAGGATGTACAGGCTACAGTAAAGGCAAATAAGATTGGGTAATCAATAGTCAGTGCACAATATATTGTGGATGCCACCTTCCTTTAGAGACTCTGTTTAGATGAAGACACATCCAGAGCAAATAGGATTAGACCCAACTACCAAATTGCGTATGTACATACTGTAGGATATTAAACACTTTCTAATGCATAATACTTTTGTTTTAAGCTGTAAATAGATATGTTGCTTCAAGCCAACAACCAAAAAATAAATAAAACCCCTTGAAACCCTTTTTGTATTCCATTCCTCTGGTATATTTAAGAGATTCGGAAACATTCTCTACAACAATATGTTCACGATACAGCAAAGTGGATTGACACATAACAGCGTATGTATACTCAAATCTTTTAAAACTATTCACAAAATAGAGCTCATGGATGCGCTAAACATGTATAAAAATATGTATTACATCCATTCAAATATGTACACAATGTGCAAAACATATGGCATACAATGATGAGTGCTCCTCCATTTGGAGGATGTAGAAAAGTGGTAGTCATCAGGTTTATCACCCAGTGTAGTCACCACTGATACTTTACACATTAACCATGTCGATAAAAAGTATTACATTTGAAAATAAAGTCCAGCAGTAGAAAATGGGACCAGCCGAATGGTCAAATGAAATGAACAGCAATTGCAAAAAAGCAGTGAATGATGGGTCGGCTCCACAAGACCACCGGATTTATAATTTAAAACAAAAAAAATAAAAACAAATGGAAAAACTGGCTGTCTGCACTTGCCTGCTTAAAAAGCCTAGGACAAAAAAAAAAAAGAAAAAGAAAAAAAAAAAAAAAGTGTTGATTGGCCAGCTGCCTAGGTCACGTGCTCTGCACAGGGTCACGAAGGCGAAATTTTATTATCTGTGCTAAGCTTTAGTATACTCAACTAGACTAAGCAATAATGCAGACATTAACTTAATAAGACCGAGGCAATGCGCTGAGACTTACCACATACTGCATACTTTACAGTACTGTAATATCAAATTAAAGATGAAGTTATTGCTTTGCTCTCCTTATGTCAAAGTTGAATCGACTGGAGCTCTAGCCTCTTCAAGTTTTTCCAAAGCAAACTTCTTTAGCGTTAGCCTACTTTACAGTTTGTTAACTCACTAAATACACTTCCAAAACAATTCATAAACCACTTACCATAAATGGCATTATGCATTATTTATTTGGCCTCTTTGGTAATTAGTTCATAAATGTATGCTTCAGTATTAGCCCCAAACATCACACCAGGCATCAGTGAACTGAAAGTCAGGCCATCAACAGTAAAATGGCAATGTATCACTATCACTGAAACTTCTTCCAGGTGACTAAATGCATTCTGAGGTCTAAAGCCTGCGATTACAGCCTACAAGACGAGACTTGAGTTTGGCATCGTTTGTTTACTGAAGAGGCCACGACTTGGGCTGTGTGTGGGGTGAACAGTACAAAGCCATGATGCAGGAGCCTTAGGCATGCGCCACTTTGATCAAATGCGTCCAAGCTAACAGTGAGAACAAAAACGGCTGATAAAAATCACACTTCTAAAACACATCTGTATCAGCGAAGGTGCTCTGATGCAAAAAATGATTGTTTAATCAGGATGAAACATTCATCGCTGCAGGTAATAGTGCCATACAGCTTGTATTTTTTTTTTTTTTAAATCTACATACCAACATATTTAGAGCAAATCTGGATCAAACGTAATGTTACTAGCTTCAGACGCATTGTTGAGCCAGCGGTCAGTTATTGCCTCTGAATGAGGTTAACATCGAGTCATTGATCCAAAGAAGATGATAATAATAATAATAATAATAATAATAATAATAATAATAATAATAAAATAAAAAGGCGACATTTCTCTTAGAGCTGCTGAAAACATCAAACTATAATCTAACATTCCTGTACAAGTGAGGCCACTCTAGATCAACACAACTCAATAAATAGTGTTTGGTCTCAGAGATTCACCTGGCTAACTGCTTGAGAAGGGAGTACGATTTGCAACGGAACTTAAAAAAAAAAAAAAAAAAAATTCATACAATTGTACAGAAAGTGTTTTAGCTGATTAAAGTCACAGAGATCACAGAATCACTTGTAGTTGCATGCTGCCGAGGTATTTCTTCTTTTCTTGAATCACATGTATATTTTCACTTAGGCTGCCATGTCTCGTTTTGTTTTCTTTTGCTTTGCTCTTTTTTTACTGTGCGCAGAGCAGTATTAGAATGGTGGCACAGTAATACAATTAACAGGGAAACACAGACATCACACACACACACACACACACACACAATCACATGCACCCACACCCTCACATAAAGACAATAATGCAGCACAGACAAAAGGACAGACATCATCAAAAGGTGCAGACAAAACGCATGGCCTTACAGGATCTAAAAATGGTCATTGGTGAGGATGTGAAGGAATGGGTGTGTGAAACCACTACTGCATGGGAAATCAACAAACCAGAATGTGTCCTTTTTTCCCCTCCTACTAAACTGCCACTAAAGCTGCCAAAAAAATGTTCCAACATGCAGTGTCTTCATGATGGCTAAACATGGAGCATGAAGATCTTAAACACTAATGGCTTTAAAAACAAAACAAAAAAAAACCCCATAAAGATCTAGTCACCTGGACCTCTGTCTCGAACAGTTAAAACAGTCTTAAGAGTACGAAGCCTTCATCCAGGCCCAGGCGCATCTCAAAAAGAACGAAATCAGAGGCACTACGAGTTGCACAAAGAATCTACATTTACCAAACCCTGTGTAAATCAAAAAAACGAACAAGAAGTCTACATAAGTTATAACTTTAGGCTGCGTGAACGCCCGCTGCTCTTCGTGTCAGCTGTCATTCCCTATCGCAGAGCTGACACATCCTATCTTGGAGTGCAACAGCACTGAAGAGTTAGGGACAGCCCATCGCATTTAACACCTGATTCAACTCAGCGGCTAATCCTCAGGGCCTGCATGAGCTGAATTTGGTCTGAAGAGAGAAAACAAAAATCTCTGAAGGCCTGTGACCGCCAGGACTAGTGTCTGACCCCCGCATGCTCATAAAAAGAGGGGACGGCGTACATATTCGTCCACTTGGCCTTATACGTCATAGGTGTATCTTCACTAAATAGTACATAAAAGTTCTGCAGTTGTAGAGCACTGGCCTGGCCCAACAGGCGACATTCCTCATGTGCTCTTATTGACGTCAAGTGCCTAACACACTCACTTTCACACACACCCTGACGCGCATACACACAAAAGAAATATTTGCACACGAGAATGGCCTGACACAACAGAAACGTTTTCAGAGAACCTGTGCTAAAGACTGAGCATGACAGATGCAGACACCTACCCACTGATTTACCCTGTTTTAATTACCCAGGGTGCCTAGTAAACCCTTTCGCTGATCCATTTTATTTCTTGAGGACCAGAAGAATGATGGTGTCAGTGCACTAATCCGACTAATGCTCATTATCTAATGTCAAAATGGCTGGAATAGGATTCTGTCCCGATTCAAACGGGCTAAAATGGTCACAAAGGTATTTCTAGATTGTGCAGAGAACAACTGAGTCAGTGGCACATGACTATGAAGAGAACAGTATATAGGATCATGTGTTAAAGATGTACTCCCTCTTTTGATGGCACAGAAAAGAGAACATAGCCTGCACCAGAAGCAGCTCTTGGAAGCCTTTTGTTCCTGTAGCGCCATATTAGGACATTAGTCTGAATGATGAATGACACAAACTGCAGCGCACTACAGGACAAGAACAGAGAGAAGCTCTCACATCAAGAGAGACAGAATCCTACACATAACCCTGTGCAGTCACACACTGTTATGAAGAAACTAATCCCTCCCCTCTCTCTTTTGCAAAAGGAGTGTGTTTGTGTGTGCACGCGCGTGTGTGTGTGTGTGTGTGTTTACAGTGGTCTCAGTCCCAGTGCAGCTGCAGGTCATGTGTGTCAAGGAAATCGGAGCCAATCCCCAGAGGGTCGAGGGGTCCGATGGGCCTTGGCATGGTCAGGTCCAGCCACTCCATGCTGTCCATGCCCGTGTCCTGCAGGCTGAAGGAGGAGGAGGAGGACAAGGGCACAGGCGGGTCACTGAAGCTCAACTCGGATGTGTCCATAGGGGAGTTGGGTTGCTCCAGCAGCTGGCTGTGCAGCTCTTCTAGAAGCCCCAGAGTCCTTTGCTCTGGCTCAATCTCGCCCGCCAGTGTGCCCTCTAGCAGCGCCTCCAGCTGGTTGTCCGAGGCCAGAGATGCCAGACTGGGCATGGGCTCCACCAGCAGCGCCGGGGGCGGTGCCATCTGCACCTGAGCAGGGGGCCGAGACAGGGCGGTGTTGACTGGTAAAGTGGTGATGCTGGCGGTGACTGGCATCAGCTTAGGCACAGAAGGCTCCTGCTGAGTGAATGGAGTGATCTCTGCAGGGGCAAATGACATTAAAAAAAAAAAAAAGCAGAAGTTTAAATAAATAAATAAATAGATGGGCCCTGTCAGCAAAACGTTTCCACAGTTTACAAGACAAGGCTGACCAAGCTATGGTTACATTACAGTTTCCTTTTAGTATGTGTAGTTCATCATTTTAGCCATGTTAAATTTGCTCCTTGAAATCTCAGATTAAGATGATGTCGCTTCTGATCGTCTCCGTGACTTTACATGGAGGAAATGACTGTTTAATTAATGGTGGCATCCAGAAGTGTATGTACACCTGACCATCACACCAATCTGAGACTTGAATGAGACCATCTGGGTCTCTGTGTTCATGGGAAGCCTGGAGTGCAGTTGGCGTTCCAGTTCATCCCAAAGGTGGTCAGTAGGGTTGAGGTCAGGGCTCTGTGCACGACACTTGACTTCTTTCTTGGTAAACCATGTCTTCATGGAGATCACTTTGTGCACAGGGATACGGTCATGATGGAACAGGTTTGGGTCTCTTAGCGTGTACTCACACTGGTTTCAATTGGTCCGAACATCTCCTGGGCGTGATGGGTCCCCCCCCCGTCCCTGCCCCCGGTTATTACTCCTATTATTCTCTCCTAATGTTTGAGTTCAGAGCCTGGGTTCAGTTAGCGCTCACACTGTGCACAAACCTAATCAATCAGTTCCCGGGGGTGGGCCATTAGGGACGCTTGGAAGAGGTGTGACCTCTGAAGCAATCGGAGAGATCACACTGGCCAATCGAGCTGGTCCTTAGGTGTCAAGTGCTTTTAGGAGCGGGTCAGTTAGCCTAGCTTGAGTACACCCTTAGCTCCAGTGAAGGGAAATTTTAATGCTACAGCATGCAGATACCCTATACAAGTGTGTGTTTCCAGTTTTCAGAGATGGTCAGGTGTTTTTCTGCCCATATAGTGTATTTATGCATTTAACAAATGTATTGGTCCCATGTATTTACATTTGAAAACATTCATTTCAGCTTGACATTATGGTTATATCAAATTGTCAGGAAGAGGTGATGGATTTAAGACTGCTCCTCACTCCTCAAAAACTGGTTTATACCAAAAATCAGTCACTCTGTAAACTCTGTCCCATGCAACTGTATGATCAGTATACAAGTCCATAGTTATATTCATTTATATCCAGATGTGTGTAACTTGTATATTAACTTCTGACTATCTGCACGTAGCTTAATTCCCATAATCAATTTTGGCATGCAAGTTTTTATTGCTTCAGTATATAAAACAGCAGCTTTGGTAAAACACTCTCCTATATCTTTCTCGTTCAAAGACCTTCACTGTATTATCTGTAATTATGAATGTGGGTCACAGAGTTCCATATGTTAAACATTATTGCCCAAATATAACAACTATTCTTTTAGACTTCCATTGTAAGTTACTTTGGAGTACCCTACTTTGAAGTCTTCTGCTCCTTTCACGGTACAGAAAACTCCTGCTTGTGAGAATCACCCGTACACAACAGACACAATGAATGAATTTTGGGCTGACCGCTGATGGTGTATTCCTTTAAACCAAGAGCACATACCTCCACTTTCGATGAGAATATCGAACAGATCATCCATCTGCTGACTGGTCGCTGTCGGCAGCTGAATCATCCAAAAAAGAAAAAAAAAGAAAAAACGCAACAGAAACAGTGTTGGTGTTAGTAGCAGTCGCAGATGGGGTCTGCAGTGTGTTTATGTAGAGGTGCATATAAATGCGAGATGGGACCTGTGTGATAGCAGCTGCTTGCAGGCCGCGTGTCTGTTTAACCGCATCCTCGTAGGGAGGTGGCTCTCGGCTCTTGGGGGCATGACTGAATGCTGAAGGTGGCAGGATGAAGGCAGGTGACACCTGAGAGGGGGACTAACACGACAACGCTACTTACACAAAACACAAAACCCCGAGCGTTGGCATAACCCGTTTATATTGGCATTTCCGTTACCTTATTTAGGGGGCCGTTGGTGAGGGAGGATGCAACTGGGGAAGTCTGAGAAGACAGTGTATTCTCTGGGGAGCTGCTCAGGAAACAGCGAGGCATCTCCAGACCTGCCTGCTTCTCACTGGCACCAAACTGAAAAGTAGATCCACCGGGGCTGCACATAGGCAGGGTCTGCACAGAAATACAGCAAGCCATGAGACCACGATCATACCTTACTAACACAAAGAGCATCTGTTAAGCAGTTCCAGATATGCTTCATGCTAACCACTCCAACACACTATTATTAGAAGATGCTCTATGAAGAGGGATCTAAGGGCATGTGGTAGTAAATGATGATGGTGAGCATCCTTTTGCCAGGGCTGTCAGTGAAAGCACTATCAGTGATCCAGTTACATGCAGGGCTGACAAACAAACTGAGGCCAGGACCACAGGCATGCTCGCTCACCGTGCGCCTGGCACCAGTGGTCGTCTGATATTACTCGGGTAACCTGAGCACAGTTGCACCAGACACCAAGCAGTGAGTGGAATAAGAGCGGTTTCTGCTATCTTACTGATGGATGACTCCCCTCTCCTATAGCCAGCTCCTACAGCCTCCATTTAATACCCATTTCCTTGATCGCTCTCTCTGACACCGATCTACTTACCTTTCCACTTTCTTTCCACTTGGTTAATCATTATTAATAATTTCTGTCTACTCTACTGAAGAGGGAAATCAGAGCCAGACACTGGTGATCAAACATTCTTTAAAACAGAACTTCACCTATTACACCTGAAGGCATGTAGCACAAACTATGATGCAACCAAACCGGTTCAACAATAATGCAAAAACAGCTTAACCTTTAAAAAATAAATAAAAATAAAAAGCTTTTTTTGGCCAGCTCTTCAGACTTATTTTTTTGGCTGTGTGGATGTAAGGCCCACAACCAACCTTCTTTTACCATATGACAGCTGAACGTGATGCTTAATTTATGCTTGTTGCTTTGCACTGGCATGTTCGGATTTGCACTGCTGTTGTGGTGATTTGGTGCCGTCACAGCTGTTTGTCACCAAATGCAAAATTCTGTAAATTCTTTTAAAATGATACAAACCACATAATCCTTCTATAGTCTTTACCATAACCCTTAAGGCAAAAAAAAAAAAAAAAAGACATTCCTAAAGCTGTGCCTCAACCCAGAAATTTGCAAAGAAATTTCCACTGAACTGGAATGCCACGCAGCACTCTACACGAGAAGCAGTAATCACGTGTCACGCTGATTAAGTAACCAACATGAGGAATTTACACTGTCTGCCTAAATAAAGAGTCACCTGCACTATATTGTTGTGATTGACAGGCTGTGGTGAGGAGCTCTCCGCTTTGGCAGGATGCAGCTGAGTGGTCTGGATCAGTCCTTGGCCTTGAGGAGACACAGCTGCTTGGAGGACTGGCTGTCAAACAGAATGCAGATAATCTCAACACACACACAGAAAACAGACCGATAAATGTAAACAGTGCAACATCTTTAACACAGATGGTTCCCCCCCCCATTTTCATGTAGGTCTGGTAAGGTTATAGCACAGGGAACGCTCGGTTGATTGTTAGAATACCTGTAGTTTGACGTTGGTATTAGTGAGCTGGATTGTAGTGGTGCTGTTGGGTAGAGAGACTGGAAGCAGGATCTGGGTACCACCGTGCTGTGTGGTGAGCAGGGTCTGGGGCTGTGTGATGACCTGCGACATGCCCTGATGACTGATGAAGAACTGGGGTAAAGGCGTGGCTGTCCCTGGGCCAGCGTGGGTTTTCTCCAGCTTCACTAGAGACGGCGCGCTATGCGAGGCCAGTGTGCAATTCGGCATTGCCGGGCTCTCGGTTTTTACTGTGACCAGTGAAGAAACAGCTTGATTGATGCTGTTACTTTCTGTGGAGACAGGGATCTGTGCACTCCTCTTCTCCACCTCTAGCTGCATCTTCAGCTTCTCCACCAGCTTCTGTTCCTGTTCCAGCTTCCTTAGCAGCTCCTCAATCTGACGCTCTTTCTCGTGCAGCCTTCTGTCCTGCTCCTCAGGAATGACTGCTGGTTGGCCACTACCACCGATGCTTTGGCAGTGGGTCTCCAGCTGACCCTCCATAGTGTCCTCTCTATTGTGCAGTTCAGAGGATAAAGGGGATACAGGTGGCGTGGAGCTCTGGTTCTCAGGGGGCTGCTGTACTGGTGACAGGCTTGACACTTCCATGGATGTGCTGCAGGTCTGTGTGTTAGGATTGGTACTTGGAATGGAGATAGAACTCTCATGGTAAGGCTTTAACCGCTCAATCAGGTCTGTTTTGGTCCCAGACACAGGCAGCCCACGCAGCTTTAATTCCATTTTTAGTTCAGCCACCTAAAGGAAAGAACAATAGAAAGGTCAAAACAAATATGTAATTCTACCATAAAGCGCCTTTGGACCAAACCTTTCCCCCCCCAGGGAGCTCCCCTGAGAACTACACACCTTCAAGAGTCTTTTCGCTGTTTGCATTCACACCACCAATAGGAACGCCACATCAAAATTCAAAATTGGCTCAGTCAGGAGTGTCTGTCCATATCTGTTTTTTTCTCTCTCTTCATTTTAATATTAAGAGCTGCTGTTTACATACCCAACATTTCACATGGATTTAAGGTTGTACCCGACTCGATGTTTCCAGTCGAACTGGATCGGCTGTTCAATACAAAAGATATGAAGATTTTTCTATACACTCTTTGGCAATTAGAAAATCTACAAGTGATTTTGACCATGTCACGTATGCCCCTTGCGCTGCCTATCCCAGAAGAACCCGCTGCAAGTTTAGCTTCGTCCTTTGTTTGTTCACCTGTTCACTACGAAGATACAAACTCTCTTCATATATACAATCTGGCAATTAGAAAATCCACTGATTTTTGATGGTCTTCTTTTACCTAGCAATTTTAGTGATGTTTTCGACCAGTATGTCACACTGCCTCCTCTTCCACTGCACGCCTCCTCTTTGTTTATGGTTGGATTTGTTGGAATAACGAGAGGCAGCGCGCGCGCACACACACACACACACACACACTTAAATGAGGCTCTTAGTCTTTTTTAGTTTCAATTTCATTTGCTCTCCACTCCACCACAGGTTTTAGCTTCTCTCATCTGTTAATCCTGCATGTCATGTGGATTTTTATTTTTAAAAGTTCCTATCTGTTTTATACTGTTAGTGTAATACACACTGAATGATTAAAACAATGACTGCGCCACGTGAAAACTCTCATTGTACTTACGTCTTTCACCGTACACGTGTATCTCTCATGACTCCTACTGTGCTGGGAAAGTACCGACCCTAAAGTGGGAGCTAAAAAAAAAAAAAGTCCTGGAAAACGACGTTATAAGAGCTATAACGGACCTCAGTTCTTGCAGAGCGATCTACCAAAAAAGGGGGCTATTTCCTCCAACAGTTCTAAGAACTATGAAAAGTCCCTCCGGTGTGAAAGCGCTATATAGTCCACAAGTTTCTAACCCAACTGGAGTACTCCTTGTTTTGCACATGGTAGTGTTTATCCTGCTCTACCTGCACCCTCTTTAACTCAGGAAGGCCTGTTAATTAGCGGATTACTTCAATTAGGTGTGTTAGAAGCAGGAATACACTAAAATGTGAACCTTTGATATAGACCATTAGAGTTATTGTATACTCATTGTCATTATTTATATCACCATCACTCACAATACCTCAGGCTAAAGATTCATCATGATAATAAACACTACTTAGGTGACACGAAGCCCCCTGAGGTCATCACCTTCATCTCCTCCAGGTTGGCTGGCAGTGTTCCAGCTTTGCGGTTTGACAAGGTGTTATTTGGGCGCACTGGTGCAGCTGGAGGCAGAGACACCACAATGGAGGCAGGAAGACTTTGGGCACTGTTAAGGGCAACAGTAGCACTGCTGTTCTGCCCCTCAATCACAGGCCTGCACAGGAAGTAGGGTGGAGGTGGGGAGAGGCAGGAGAAGGAAATCTGTTAACAACATGGCGGAAACAATTTCCTCCGTCCTCCTCTCTCACAATAAACAAACTTGGTTGTGAACAATGCACGTCAAGCAGGACAAAACGCAACAGCTCAGGTTAAATAAATCTTGCACATGTTCAAATAAAGATGGAAAAGGAAGCTAAGGAAAAATCTCATTGACTTCCTGCCATTAATAAGGATCAGCGGACTTGTTATTGGAAACTAGGTAATGGGCCTGAGGCCCATGGCAACAACAATATCAGTGTTCCAAGACTTTTTCCAGCTACGGGTGCATTTATATGTGCGCACACAACCTAAATTGTTGACAAATAACACTCTAATTGCTATGCTCGAAAGCTTTAAAGACAGAAGGTGACCTTTACTCAATTAAGATCTAATGGAGACAGTCAGCAGATGTTGCACAGTGCACATGAGTACAAGTATAAGAAAGTGTACAGACTTACAGTGTATAAACAGAGAGACAGGAGGAACTGTGAGTACTGAGAGTCAAACTCACTTGAGGGGAGCTGGCAGAATGGTCTGGTAGTTGTAGTGCTGTTGTTGTTGCTGACTGAGGATCTGCAGCTGCAAGAAGAGCTGCTGCTGCTGCAGTAAGCGGGCATAAGCCGAATCCATGGGGGCTTCACTGGGCTCTTGTTTCTGATCTGGGGGAATGTACTGATGATACTTTAGCTTTTTCACTCGTGGTTTGGCCTCCTTGTTTTTCTTACTACGACTCTTGTCACAAGCGGCCTTGGGCTGACTTTGCTATAGAACGAAGAGTAAAAGAAAAACATTCACTTGAGTAATGTGAACTTTAAGAAAAAATTGGGATTTTTTTCACCTTGACATCTAACGTTCATGGTCAGGGGAAGACCGACCGACCTTGATCAGAGGAGGCGCAGATTTGGAGGGAGGTGTAGTGACTGGTTGAGGCTGCAGAGCTGGAGAGCTGATTGCTTGCTCACTGATGGAATAAGGCTTAAAAAAGTCCCCAAGAACCGGTGTGACTGGAGGGCAGGGCTGCAGTGCGGAGACAAAGGGATGCTTGATCATATTCACATTCTGATAGACGGAAAAAAAAAAAAGCAATCAATCAGTCTTCACCATATTTCAGATTTCAGACAAAGCAGGAATTACGAATCACCAGTGTTAAATTATTCTGTAGTGGTGAGGAGGTCTCCATTGCCTTTGACTCCCCGGGTGAAGGGGCAGATCCATGTGACTCCTGACTGCCTGGCTGCTCCGGAGAGAACGCATCACCGCTGTCCTCATCAAACTCCTGTGTTTTGGGGTAATGCATCTGGCCATCTGCAAAGTCAACACCAGCAGAAAGGAGCTTATTATCCTGCACTTGTTTACTCCACTCTGGTTATACAAAAATCTATACATGATATTAGGGATGCACCGATACTGGTGCTGGTGTTGGGTACAGGTGTTCTGTTACCTTGCTAATTTACTCATGCTCACAACAAAATGCTCTACTAAAAAAAATAAAATAAATTAAAAAATAAAATAACAAAACCTTTACCACCACATGACGTATAACCTAAGTCTAGTGTGTGTTATTGCTCTAATGAACAGAGTATGCTATGGCAGTGATGTGGACAACTTTCAATGTTAACGAACAAAGCGAAAACCTGTGGTCTAAAAAACTACAGCATCTTCCTGAAATACTAGTACACTACGATGCTAAAACACTGTACACCTAAAACTAAGCAATGAGGAGTTCACACAGCAGCGTACCACAGCAAACAACACTGCTGCTAAAGTTACCCACGTGAGAAAAAGTCTCTGTAGACAACCCTGGGCGAGTAAATAGCAGTGCTTGTCCAGTAGGCAGTACGCAGGCATTATCGGCCATCGACAACAAGGGATTTCAATGCAGCGCAAACAAAAATGTACAGAAACGTTTTTCTAAAGTGAAACAAAATCTGCTCTTCTCCACTGCAACCCTATTCAGCTAATGCAGCTAGCTAATTTTAAAAAGCATGATCCGAGTAGCCTAACACAGGTGTCCTCTTTTTATGGCTACTATGTAAACTGGAGAAACATACACACAGCTAAATAAAATGTTCGGGCGACACTCCTGATTGAGCAACACTTAACAGATGATTCATTTCAGTATCTGTATCAACCGAGTACCAAAAAACATGTACTCGTACTTTAATACAAAAATGTTATTGAATCGTTCCTTACACAATATATAATGATGTAATGAAATATAATATCATATATAATGATAATGCCTTGATGTGTACAAACCAATCATTTACCAATGATTGCCTCTTTGACACTGGATGCCACAGGCAGGATGTTTTTCTCCACCAACTCCATGGGGCCAGGCCTCTGTGCAATCTTCTCATTGAGATCGTCAGCCAGTCGAGCTCTCTTCAGCTTCAGCTGCGTAGCCTGCAGCGATGGCTCTGCCACCGTCTCTGCCGAACCAACATGAACATTTAACACACAAACCAAAAATACTGCCATCTACAGCTACCAAATCCATTATGGGCCATCAACACAGGCTTCATCGTACTCGCTCGTCACAGTAAGCACGCAGTGTGAGTGAGGGCCTACCTTGCAAGATGTGCATGCGGACCAGCTCAGACCTTTCTGGACGACTCCGAATCTTGTGCTTTAAGAAATTCTCGGTCTGTAGAGAAATTAAACGAAGGTTAAAGTCATACAAATATCTCCGGCTCATTGCTCAACACTGAGAACGAACAGAACTGTACAATTTGCAAACAGAAACTTGGGCTATTTAAAACATCCGAGTGGTCCATTTAAATCACATCAGGCGAAAAGGTCTAGATGCCTCTTTCCACCTGGAGCAATAAAGATTCTGATTTTTGGGGGGTTGGAGACTAAAGAATAATGCCCTGCGCTTACCCTGGCTCTCTCCAGGCTGCGGATCTGTTCATGGAACGCTGCTGGGCTCTTGAGAGCTGCAAACAGTAAAAGACGGAGCCAGTGAGCTTTTCCACACACTTCAAACATGTGGCCCATGTTATAGCTGTACAGACTGCATGCTCTCTCTCTTGCGGTAAAACCATACTCAGGACAAACAGACACATCTTTATCTGTGGAAGCTTGAACTTAAGTGGGATCTTGTCGATGTGAAAGCTGTGCATTAGGTCACATCTGAGTCAGAGCACAAAAGTGTGCGTTTCAGTTCTTTTGCCCTGCCGTGAGCTTTCTTTTAAAATAACGCAAGCCGAGTTCACTAGTAATATGTTAATGCTCGGTGAGGAAAAACTCAGGCACTCATAAGAAAAAGACTGCAGATAAAAGAAACAACAGCACATTAACTAATTTTTAAACCTCCCTGTTCCATATCAATTAATCCTTCCCTTTCAAAAAAAAAAAAGAAAGAAAAAAAGAAAAAGGTGGGATTTTAACAATGAATAATCATTCATCTTACATAATCTACCAAAGCACACCAGCATATTTTTCAGTATGAGGTTTAGTTAAGCAGCATGGTTGAAGGATACAGGTTGTACTCACGTGGCATGATGCCCTGGTCAACGAGTTGCTCCCGAGTGCGCCGCTGCTGCAGCCGCAACTGAAGGACTGTTAGAAACAGCAACAGGGTCACTCTCATCATGTGACTACACAGCACTACACACCCCAGATACAACGGGATATCACACGTTCAATCTGGACGCTCTTTTCCACATGTGCACACACACACACAGCTCACAAAACAAATCCTACACACTTCCCTCCTTTTTACAAACACTATACAAGTGCACCAGTTGAAGAGCTGTGCGTTCTTCCTGTAACCATTTGTCACCCAGTACAGCATATACAAATAGGGTCAAAATTTTAACGAAAATAAAAAAAAGTACCATCTACAGTATAAACTGGAAACAAACCATCATGACCAAAACGTCTGGGGATTATTTATGGCGTTATTTAATACACAATTATTACTACATTACTACACTGAATAGAAAATAATAAACAACATACAAGCAGATCAAAGAGAAAAATTTAAAAAAAAGACCAATGCTGCTTTAAAAGCCACATGCCACAAAAAGACTGATCACGCTCCATTCTTAACTACCTCATGCTGCTGACCTCTTCACGGGCATCGATAGTGATACATACAGACCATGGCTTTATCATGATCTAAAACCAAGATTCAGGTCATCTTGAAGAACATCTGTGGTATAATAGAAAAGATACTACACATGCCTTGTGTGCCATGCCTCACAATTACTTTGGCAAAACAATTTCAAAAGAGGGGTTTGTCTTACACGTACACAGCACAACAGCTAAAGTTATTGCTGCACCTTGGTGATGCCAAGTAAACAAGGGTTGAAACAAGAGTTCATAATAAACAAGGGTTGAGTGATGCTGCACTCGCATGCATGGCTGCCCCAGTGACTCAGTTGTCCGAACTTAAGCAGCTGACTCTGTTTGGTTAACTGCAGGGGGAAAATATCCATAATCACAAGAACTCATGTTCAAAATAACAACCGAACAGGCATTTTCCTAAGAACTTTTCCAATACTGCAGATACTAAATAGCACCCGGAGCCAAGTCCTTTACCGTGGACTCAGCTCAGCTGGATCGCAAAGTGTGCATAAACCAGAAAAGCAGCAGAGAAGAAACCGAAGAAGACGACAAAAAAGAAAAGTGAAACATAAAACTGATTTGTTGATTGATATCCGTCTGGTACCGAAGCAGAGGAAAGGGCAGCACCTGAGCTGAAGGCGTTCCCGCAGGCAGCAGGGCGCTCTACTCCCAGACACGCCATGATTCCACAGGCGAGCACTACTGAGCACTGAGGCTTAGTGAAGAACCTCAGAGCTTTACATTCCAAATGGTCTTCCCAAAGTCACTGCTCAGGTCTTCTCTCGTACTCCAGAGCAGATCATGCTGACTGACTGACTGACTGCTCGTGCATGCCGTTATGAGGGTGAGGGAGGCGGGAGCTGCACCTTGAACACTCCCACCCACTGCATCGTTGGCTCTCCATCAACCTCTCCCATGCCTGCAATGCCCTTCTGAGGAGCTGGGCTTCTCTTCGCATTTGGGAAATTTACAGGCGAAAAAAAGAAATTTTTCTGGCATTGGCATTCGTTATTTGATCAAAAACACGGCTTCAGCCCGACAACAAAAAACATCTGGAGAAATAGCTCTGTCTGAAGAACCTGTATTTCATTTCTGATGCGTACAGCGATGCCTTCCCCGAGCTGTAAGACGCTAAAGAAAGAAAGGGCGCTGAGCGTACAAGACTATGGCCAAATGATTGACATAAGCAGTGTCCTGGGAGAAATGCATACACTTCCCCTCCATGACACGGTGACCTCCGCAGAACAAGTGGCCAATCTGTCTGTCTGTCAGTCTGATCCTGACGTGCGAAGAGCCAGCCACACAGAGCTGCGAACTGCTCCGTGGGCATGCAGCACTGCTGCAAGTTTTCACATGTCAATCAAAAGAGCAAACCCAAACGAGGCACTAAAGTAATGTTAGACCTGGCCACTCTGCCACATGGTGAGGCATTCCTGTGTGATTGCCAGCAGTTAAAGGGTGGAATTCATGCCAAATAGTTGTCAAAAGTTTAAATCTGCTCGTAGTTGATGAGACATTTACCTCCATTTACCATACTTGTGGTTTATAACATCCAATAAATAAACGAACAAACACAGAGCACGGACAGCACATACCCAAATGCTTGGAAGATTAAGAAGTGTTCTGTAATGTGCCTCAGTTCAACCACATGACAAATCATACCTGACTAATGAACCATGAGCCTTTTTATTCCTCATTTCCATAGCGAGTTTTTAAACGGGTTTCACAAGATAGCTTTGTAGTCTAGCGTTATCCGGATTGAACTTCCTGTCAGCAGACTTCCCATCATTGTTACTGACAACTGCCATTATCCTTCTGAAAGTTAGCACCCACAGATTATCAGTGTCTGAATGGATCACGTGAACGCGTATGGCAATATTTGTTGCTCAATAATAAAAAAAAAAAAGTGTTTGAACACTCTCGGGGGCACGTGTGCGCAGTGGCCTCACCGTTCTTTCGCTCGTTAAGAGGTGGTAGGTTCTGGCTGGGCTGTAGGGATAGTTCCTCCATCTCATGGGTCACTGCCTCGCTCTGAGGGCTGGGTACCAAGAGCCCCCCTGCGCCAGCTTCTCCCTGGGCATTCATGTCTCCTCCAGGAGGAGTCGAGGGACTCCCTGGAGATCCGCACGAAGTGGCAAGCTCACAGCCAACCCCTGCTGCCTCTGAGGAACACAGGGAACACTGGGATTTCTGCAGATATGGAAAACAAAGAGCAAGGAAAGAAATAAGCCGACAGCTGAAATCGTTTAAAAATGCTTTATAACAAATACCGATGTAAGAAGGTAATACTAATTGGGGTGTATGGATCTGATGATGAATACTATTATTAAAAGTGGTATTAGCCCTGATTGGTCAGATTCAATACTCTTCAACCTAATCTGATGTAGAATGATGTATGCAATCCTGTAAAACTGCTGACGGACTGACGCAAATCTTACAACGTAAGCACAAATTGCTTTAAAGCATGTTGCCAAATACAGCTGTTATGTTTTGCAGTTTGCCTACTGCGAGGAAGGCCATATCGGATCGCCGGGATGTACAAACCATAAATCTCCAGTGTGCATTCAACGCCATGTTTGGGTTGCCTAGAAACCCAACTGACAAGGCAAAAAATGGTAGTCCAGACACAAGTCTGCTTGTCCCAGGTGACTGATTTGTCCACCCTTGGATCAGATTTAAGTATCAGCCACTACTGCAAGCACTGATCTCATAAATCAGACAAATGGAACCCGTGTGAACCTAAAGAGCAACAGGAATACAACTTGCCATTAGACTGAGACCAGTGCAATCTCTAAAATGCAGCAGACGAGAGGAGGGTGAGGGTTTGGCGTTTCCTTCATTCCTGGATTTGCCTTGCCAACGAAAAGGATGCGGTAACATCTGTAATATCACTTCAGCCATACAGAAGAACCATAAATACGGAGTCATGACCATCAAACCTGAACCACACTGAACCGCATGCTCCTTTCTACTGGTGTACAAGCATCGGAAAAATGAATCGACTCTGAGCTAGTCAACATATCATTGCCTTCAAGTTTCTGACATCATGCTGGTTTAAGAGCTGGACATAAAACATTTTGGACACACACACACACACAAGACTGTCATTCATCAAAGAACTGTAACACAATATAAAATGTTGGAATTGCCTTTGCTGACACATAATACCATAACCACACTCATTCGTTCAGATGGAGGGGATTATTACAGTAAAAACATTGTGGCCTGATGTTTCTCACTGCAAATTAACAGTGAGTAATTTTTCCCCATTTTTCTTTGGTTCAGTAACAGTTTCCAACACATTACATCATGTGAAGTTATAAAATCCTGATGAAATCCTGCTGTCACTTAATTACCAGTAATAATAATCAGTTATATCAGGCGTCATGATGGATTTGTCTACAATTACATACTCAGTTAAT
>JAQMCW010000006.1:7785956-7804831 GCA_030068335.1 Chrysichthys cranchii
CAACCAACGATTTATACAGGAAAATCATGAAGAT
The DNA here is from genome assembly GCA_030068335.1 of Chrysichthys cranchii. Lineage (NCBI taxonomy): Eukaryota > Metazoa > Chordata > Actinopteri > Siluriformes > Claroteidae > Chrysichthys > Chrysichthys cranchii. The sequence continues at coordinate 7,785,991 of JAQMCW010000006.1, forward strand.
TAACAAGGTTGCCCAAACTTTCGCATCCCACTGTAACTGTGTCCGTACATCAGGGTTACTGGTTTAGATCACATTGAAAGAAGAATGGGATCAAATGATATACCACTGGGGCAATTATGCAAGTACTGAATTCTGGTTGGGAAACAGAGAATTCCCGCCAGCCCAATGTCACAACTCATACCTGCAGACCAGGTTATGTGAAGACCAGGATTAAGTGAAGTCAGGAATTTGTGTGGAACCTGCAGCCCACTGGCCCTTTATGGCTAAAATTACAGACCCCTGTTTGAAGAGGACTTTCTGAATTCTGAGCCCTCGACAGTTTATTAAAATACTTGGCTCCAGTTCTTGCCTGATATGTTTTTAACATTGTTTAAAACCTTGTATTATTTCAAAGAACACATTAGACTCTGAAACAGTGCTTTTAGATGTCATGAAGGAAATATGAGACAGCCTGCTTTTGGACGGCTTGCTGTGGGCTTTGGAAGAGCGACCCAGCCCAGTACTGAATCATCTTTTATAAAAAGATTTAAACTAGGGTTGGAACCGCATGAAAAATTCACAGAATGATAAGTCTAAAACTCAACACTGCACTTTAAATACAAGTCTGTTTTAAAACTCTTCCTAGGCAGACCGGCCGCTAGGATATTACTTTTTAAAATAAATGTATTAAGACGATCACTTAAAGTTTATTTATTTAGCAACATGGTGCAGAAATTCAGTGTTTTACTGCACTGGCAAGACAAGTACGTATTGACAACAGCCTGGTAGTGTATGTTCTCCAAACGATAAGCGATCCTAAAATGGAGTATATATACTACACGATATATGACGCTCGTCTTGCTCATTTCCATAAAGTTTCACAACCATGACATATTACTATCTCCCTTTAGAAGGGTAAAGGACACCTGACGTTAAACTAAACTCGGATCTTGTGGCTTGCCTGCTTTGCGAGTGTCTGCAGCAGCGTGAGCAGGCTCCTGATTACGATCCAGGTCCAGGTTTGTGTCTCCTCGCCCTTCTCTCTCTTCTGGTATAACCATGCTGGCCTTTTCTCTATGTTCAACATACAACCCAGAAAATAACGTTCAAAGCAGAAAATTGTAATTGTGTCAAACTACCCAACAGTGATTTTTCTGAAACTTTAAATGGAAAATAGAAAGGAGTAAAACCTTATCAGGTGTTCGAATGCTTGTTTCTCCTTCCGCAGAGCAGTGAGATACCTCTGCTCCTCTGTGGAACCACCGTGAATAAGAAAATATACCCTGTAACAAGAACAGACTTATCTTATTATCTTAGCAAATTTGACTAAAGCGTGTTGGTGTTGAAAGATGTGCACAGAGAATATGTAAAACGATATGGCACCTGAGCGCTTTGCCTGGCCTACAGGCTTTGTAAACCTCCAACTGGCGTACAAAGCTGAGTTCGGCATCATACAGCACCACAAACATGGGCTCGACCTCTTTTAACACTCGTGTCAGACTGTACGGATCTAAGCATCCTTTCAGCGGATGAATGACCGTCATGGGTTCTTGAAGAACGCCATAGTAGGAATCTGACGCAAGATTTAGAAGAACGTCTTCATCCTTTGCCTCCTGCTTTTCATCCTGTTCTCCCTCATCTCCACTGGTGCCCATGTCTTCCGCCTCAGCGTCCGTCTGCTGCCCCACCATCTGTGTGAGCGTCAGTGAAGCTCGCGGTTTCTTTGTGCCGAGTTTGGTATTTTTGGCTCGGGGCTTCTTGCCCTTGCAGGCCTTTCTGACGTCTCTTCTGGGCCTGCTGTTACCTTGTTTAGTTGTCTCCAGCACCGGTACATGCTCATCTTTACCAATAGTGCGCGAGTAAAGGCGGAGGAGTAGAGAATCAGCACCTTTCTGGATGTACTCCTTCAGCTGAGCACACGTCCTGTCATCACTGGCACATATCAACACTCGGCCTGGGTCACAAAGACTTTATTCACACACGGTAACGTCTCCAAGTCAATTTCACTGTGCGGAAAAAAATAAGTCTGAAATGTTGCAAGTGTCATAGCATCACCTGGTTCGTGCTCAGAGCTGCTCATTTCCTTTTCAATCTCCTGCAGCACCTCAGTCAGAGCCTCCCACTTCGGATTCTTTTCAAGCACAAGCTCTCTTTTTAAAGGCACTACGCACACACACGCACACACACAAATTATACACTTTTTAGATGACATTTTCTACATGCAACGTTCAGTTTTTAAGTGAGTAAATAAAATCGTGTATACATGGAGCGCTGGTAAAAACCCTTGAATGTCAGTGTGGCTGAATTCTGGCAAACATCCCAAAACAATGGAGGGAAAAAAAACATCACGTTTTCCCTAAAATAGTTTTTGCCTATAACATACCTTCACCCTACAACTGTAAGAAACCTTAAAAAACTCTCACCAAAGCAACGTGGAACTGTTTTTATTATTTTTTCCCCACCATACCTTGGTATACTTTGCATACGTTAAACATAAACGGTAGTACATACCGTTATTCTGCCTGAAGATATTTAACACCTAAATCCACTCATCGTGGTGTGAGAGATCAGCTGTCAGAATCTGGCATGAAAACTGATTTTCTCCCTATACACCATTGATTTTGAAATGCTAGAACTTCACTTAAGGTGTGATGCATGCAAAAGAGAAATACATTTATTTAAGTGCAGGGAAACATGGAGCTTTCAGAAATACATAGCTGAAAAATATCAACGTTTCACCATGCGAAGGTTTTCCCCAAGCTGCCACACATATGTACACAAACATACATACCAGGGACACTCGCTTTTTCTTCCCCGTCACCAGCTCGGAGTTTCTTTTTTGACTCAGGAACGCGATACACACGGCTACGGGCGTTCACGAACATTGAAGTGCTGGCGTCCAGGAACAGCCATCCTGGTGAGATGGAGAAAACAACACCCTGAACTCCTTTCCTTCCGTTATCGAATGAATAATCTGCTGCATCACAGCTCGACAGGTTATCCTACCTGAATTGCTCCCAAAGTTTTTCTGGCTGGAACGCAGGGACTCCAGCAAGTTGAGGAAAGTGACGCAGTCGTACTGCGTGAGGTAGAGCAACAGAGTCCGCAAGATCTTCAGGTCCTGCACTAGTGATTTAGTCTTAGCACCCAGCTGATGCCACAAGGGATCAAGGTAATGGCGAATGGTCTATAAAAGCAGATATCACAATACACAAAGTGTTTCATAAATGTGCAGATAAACACACCACCTCAAGGCATCTACCCACTTATTTCTTGTCAATCCACACATATATTTATAATGATTTAATCTTACTGGATTGCCTGATGCATCATTGATTATAATAATTTAAAAGAGATGCTTATTTCACTGTACATATGCTTTATACTATAATCTGAGTGGATCCTATTATTTATCATCACTTCCTGGTTTAATGCCCTGCAGCCTTATCATTCGCTTTTTTTTTTAACCTGCAAGTGTACAAAAAGCTGTAACAAATCAGCTGGGCTGTCCCTTAGTTTATATTATGACAAAAATCTATCATATACTGAACTATTCAAAAACGCAACACTACTCTTATAGGAAAAAAAATCATAACACCGTACGGTAATCCCTCGTCTTTCCCAAATTTTCCGCCAAAATCCACGATACATGGACGCCACCCCGAATGCTTTATTTAAAAACAAAAAAAAAAAGTTTAAGCCCGAAATGATCCTCCCACACTCTTTAAACACATTCTAGACACAATTAAACACACAAAGAAAACATCTGCGAGCATATAGTGAGGTGAATTGGTGTAGAATTCGTAGAAACATCACATTTATAGCGAGTACTGTGATGTGCTGTATACTATACTAGCGTTGCCTAGACTTATATTTTAGGTACTGTATGTATGTACTACACTAGCCTACACTTTTTTCTATACTTATACTCATAAGCAACAGATGGTACCGTACCAGACATGACATAAACTGAATCAAGAAACAGCTGTTCGACAAATTCCGCTGTCAGAAAATCCATAAAGACTATTCATTACAGGTTTTGTGGATGCTGCGAAATACCAGAGAAATCCACTAAAAAAAAATTGATATATTCCAATTAAAAATCCGCGAATAGCCGGGGACGCGACATAGTGGGGGATTACTGTATACGATAGCTTACAAAAAGACAATTGGATAATGAATTAAATGTTGTGTGTCAGTTGGATCAAACTGAAGTCAGTTCGTTCTACGTTAGTCAGAACATGGTCATTAACATTAGTGTATAGAGCGCGTTCTCTCACTTTCTCAAAGGCACTGCCCAAAGTATTCTCCAACGAGAGGTCTTCTGCCTCCAGAGTGGGATTGTAACGCTTGAGCTCCTTCAAACAGGCGTTCATGATGTCCAGAATGGAGCTCTGGATGGCCCTCATCGCTGGAGTCAAATGCACATGCAGCTCTACCACATCAGGCTTGTGTCTGTCCAGTACACTGTTCACCGACGCTTGGAACCTGTAATAAAACATGACAGACACATTTACATCAGACAGTGCAGAGCTTAGGACATATACATAAACACAACTGTGTCTTAAGTAGTTGTCTCATCAGCGTGTTCATACCTGGGCCAGAGAAAGAGCTTCTTCACAAAGAGGTTCCTCATAACTCGCTCCACTTGACAGAAGCCTGTAGCAAAGGCAGTGGCCTTGTCTGTGAAAGCTTTGATGAAGCCGGTCTTGTTCTTTTGTCGGTACAGCCTCAAAATAAAGGCCTCCTGACATGACTCAATGATCTTATGGGCACGGTAGACGAGGACCCCTGCAGGCAACAGTTCAAAGCTTTTTAAATTTCACTTCAATTTAACACCAACTGTTATGTTTCTTCAACGTTTATCATACATCAGAACAACCGATCCCGTAAGGTTTTCAGCTATGCATTTAGAAAAGGGGGTAGAGTAAGCCTAGGCCAATCCAGGTGCATTACAATCTGTGAGCTGGTTTTTTTTTTTTCATTATTTATGAACAAAGACTAAAGAGAATAAATTAAATACACAACATTTCATACATAAGGTTAAAACTAGAGCGTAATAATAATAAAAACAACAACAATAATAATAATAACAACAACAACAACAACGCACATGCCTCAAACATAAACTTTCTTAGGTCCAAAACGCACGTAAATTCAAAAGGAGCCAGTGTTTAGTCAATAATCCTTTCAACTTCAATGTTATATCATCATCATCATCATCATCGCTGTCTGCCAGCCGTGGGGCGGCAATAGCTTGCGAGGAAATGTTCCCACTCTTCTCTTCTCTCTGCAAGTTGATTTGCCCGAATGAGACTCAATCCTCTTGCTTCCAAGTCCTTCTTCATGTTATCGATCCATCATAGTCGTTGTCTTCATCTTGATCTGGTACCTTTAACTCTCGCATACAGTGCTTTCTGTGGTATCCTGTTTTGGTCGATTCTGATAACATGTCCGTACCAGGCAAGTCTTCCTTTGCACGCTTTGTCTACTGTTGTTTCTTTTGCTTTCAATCTAGGTCTAATCTCTTCATTCTGGGATTTTTGTAGACGACTTACGCCAATAATGCGACAAAGACAGCTCGTTTCTGCAGCCAGAATCCTTCTCTCATCTCTGCCCCATATAGCATCTGGGGCACTATAATACTGTTATACAGTTTCATCTTACTCTCCACGCTAATTTCTTTCGACTTCCAGATTTTTCTCATTGATCCCATTGACTGTAGGCCTTTGGATATTCGTCTTTTTAGCTCTTCTTCAAATCTTTCCATTGCTCGTTATTTGACCTCCGACGTATGTAAAACACTGGACTTGTTCGAGTGGATTGTTGTTTAGTGTTATATATTACGTTATATCAACGTCAACGTTATATATTAGTCATTAAAAAGGACAGCCATTACATTTCTCACATTCAGCAGGACGCAGATGAGAGAATGTCTTACCAAAGCTGCTGTCATACTGGAACAATCCATTCAAAGTCATTGACACTTTCATTCTGTTTTATGTTATTTACCAAAACACATAATAAAAAAGAACAAGACAAAAAACCCCACACAAACAGCATACATTAGTTAAAACAGTATGGAAAATGAACAATGCTAGATGAAACAAAATAGAATAAAGCAATATAAATAAAACAATAAAATCAAGCACAAAACTGAATCAAAAGCCTGGCTGAATAAAAGAGTTTTCAACTGGTTTTTAAAAGTTTCCACAAAGTCGGCTGAACGGACGTGGAGCAGAAGGTGATTCCAAAGTCTCAGTGCGACAGACTGAAAGGCTCTGTCCCATAAGAGGAACCGCTAACAGGTTATGAGCCTGGGACCGAAGAGTAGCTGTGTGCTTAAAAAGGTAAATAGAGATAAATAGGAGCTTGTCCATTTAGTGTTCTATATGTAATTACCAGGATTTAAAAACGAATCCTAAAATCTACTGGGAGCCAATGTAAAAAATATAGTGTTTGATCTAAAGTAGATCAAAATTCGGTTAGTATAGCCAGTGTAGCTCAGAGTAGCCAATTTTTTATCCCTTTAGAATTTTTTCTTTAATAAAGGAACCTAGTGACAATTCGAGTGATGTTTTTAGCAAAGGGTCATAACTGTCCTGCACTCGACGTTTCCAAAACTGCTTCCTGGTGCCTATGTGGGTTTCCATCAGGTGCTCCAGTTTCTCCCACAGCCTAAAGACATGCAGATCTGACTACTCTAAACTACACTTAACAGATAAACGGCATTGATAATGGATGGATAAATAGTTTGTGGTGCCATCAGTAACAACGACTCTTTGGGATTATGCTTTTCTATTCTTTATAAAACTCTATTCCACGCTGTTCAGCCTTCAGAAAATCTTCCATCTTCACACAACTCCTTTTGATTCGTGAATAAATCAGGGCAATTCTGCGAACGTGCAAATTTTGACTGGATGATGTCACTTGGCGACTTCTAGCCAATTTTGAACCCATCTGGCACCACCGATTAGGATGCAAACATGGAGCATGCCCTTAAATGCCAAAAGTATTCCCACCCCATTACCCCCTCAGACACGTAGTGAATCTTTAACCAAAAAAAAAAAGAAAAAAGAAAAGTCCAATTATTTTTGCACTTCTGTCCAACACACACACACACACACATGGTGCGATGCTCACTGTATCCTAAAGCCTTGATGAACACTACCTGAGATGAGGTGAGCAGGAATTCTGTCTGTGAGGAAATCCACCACCAGGATGCGGCTGGTCACAAACAGCACTCCGCCCTGTGTGTATACATGGTAGCGTTCACTGCTCTGGATGTCACTGGTTATGGTCCTGGGAAGGTGGCTCACTCCCTCAGCTTTCAGCTGCTCTGTGAGGAACTCCTGGAACATCACACAACATTGTCATTTTAACTGTCACACCTTCATACAGTGCTGAACTGGAGTGCACTCCCTCGCCACGCCCATTCTCTTCCTCGCCACGCCCACTCCCTTCCCTCCCCCCGCCCCCTGTTACCTGTTCAGGTGTCGTGGTGTTCAGCAGCAGCACCAGACTGCCTTCCTCTGAGTAAACCTTCATAAAGTGCAACAAAACGCGGTCAATACCAAGTCCTTCAGCCGTCACCAGTAAACCATCCGTACTGAAGAGACTCAGAAACATTTCCGTTTCGTACTCAAGCAGCGGTCCCGCCATCCTGTCCTCCAAACCCTACTGTGGCTCCTTCCCTTACTCTGAAAAGCCGGTGTCAAAGCTGCGCAGTCCGAAACCGCTCCCTGCGCCCTACACCAGTGCACTACACAGGGAGTGAGATCACGGCTGGTCCCCGCTGGAGACGGTGAGCTTTAAGAACAACAGCGCGCCATTCGGTATCCAGCCGTTGTGTTTATCTGTGTGTAAGCTCTGCTAAGCAGGGAAATAACTTCTAAAACACTTAGCTAACATGCTAAACACCGCTCTCAGGGTGCACATATACATATATAGATGCTCCAGGATGTTTATGCACTTTACCAAAGTTACAAACATTAAGGTGTGTTAAAAAAAAAAAAAACGCTGTACGGCCGTGACAGATATCTGTAGCTGTTAAAATGTGTACTTCCGGGGTCACGTGACAGCTCAAGCGAAGTACGGGGGATGAACATGCGCCCTCTAGTGTACTGGAGGATCCAAGACTGCTATTTCTTATTTATCACACAGTACGTAGAGCATTTCAGGTTCATGGCTGGGCAATGAGAAAGCAGGAATATTGCAGACAAACAGGAAATGTTTACCAACATTAAGGAAAAGCAGCGATAAAGAGTGAATAACATAGGAAAAACTGTAACCTGCCAGTGAATTGATTTGATTATTAAACAGGCTGATCTGTATCTGTGCATGCTTACACACTGATCATCAGAACACTTTCTGGAGGTTTGCCTTCCACCAGGATTGAGTCCAGGCCTTGTCCAGAAGTCTGATTCGGCTAATCATGCAGACCGATTATCTGGAGCAGGTGTGATGGATTAGGGTTGGAACTGAATTCTTTAGGAAGGCAGAACTCCAAGAACATGGGTGAGGGGGAAAATAAGTTTCCTTAATTTCAGGTTAGAGATATCAGTCGAATGCTGTGAAGGCTAGTACATGTCCACTATTTCACCAAAACTAAAGGAAGTGAAAGCCAGATGACATGCTGTGGAGATTGTGTAATACAGTATATTTAACCCTGTGTGGGTTTTTTTTTTTTTTTTTGGAAACTGTCCATGAGACATGTTGTAATCTACACTCTTGAGCAAACAGAGAGAAGACACGCATTTGTATCGCTGAATAGTAACTACTTACAAATAGATGTGCTAAAGGTTGATTCTGTCAGCCTGTTTTGACAGCGAATGAACAACAAGATAAAATCAGTAGGAGGGCAAATGTGAATCAGCATCACACAATCCACCATGTGTTTTTGAACCCTCCATCTGTGTTTGTGTGCGCTCTGTCCATTTATGGTCTTCTGTCCTGCCTACACAGCAGGGATCGACATTTCGTGGAGATTTGCTGTTGAAAATACAGCACAAGGACCGAATTAACATCATGCTGAACACTGAAGTAACCACGTGAATGTGTAATGAATTGCTCGAAGCAAAATATGGGGGGGGGGGACCACTGTGGTGACTTTTTATGCAAAATCTTGGCAAACAGCTGTTGAAACAACACATTCACTCTATACATTTGTTGTGTATTTTTTTATTTATTTATTTTTTTGTCAAACCTTCACCTGAATGGAAAAAAAAATCACAATTCAATATTATTTATTTATTTATTTACTTACTTACTTATTTATTTTACAAATTGTTGTTGCATGTAAGTTCACCCTGTCCCCATCACTTATCTTGATTTTATTACTGTCCTTTTAATTATCGCACTTTCTAAAAGGAATTGGTCTAACAGTTTCCACTGGTTCATTCATTCATTCATTCATTTTTCTGATCATCAAGATCTAATGGTTTCACAAGGTCTACTCATTCCAGACACAGTTCGAGCTGAAGGATAAATTTAGTTTATTATTATTATTAATAATAATAGTAATAATATCCATCATCATCATTATTATTATTATTATTTAAACATCTTATTACCAAATCAAACCCTTCTAAAATTGTAAATTATAAATGTTTTATTTTTCAATGTTCAACCGTCTCTCTCCAACCTGAATGACATCCAGTGGTCCTTGCAGGTTAGCTGGATGACTGAGTCAGTGTCCCTTTTAGTCTTGGTGTTCCTGATAGTAACTGTTAGTGAATCTGTATCCATATGCACTTGTACTGCACCACTGATATGCCATCTCCTCGGTATATTCCACACTTGGTGGTGGTCACCTGAGCATTACGCACAGACATCTCAAAAGTAAACAGACGCTCTTCATTACGTTTTATCTATGTGCAAAGTACCAGGTGCTTCAAACTTCTTAATATATTATTCTATTTCATTTCAGATTACTGTACTGTATATTAATAGTTTATAGCAAATAGCCATGCGGTGAACACCAGAATCCAAAGAGTTGTGTGATTATTGTGGGTCAGTCTGAGGTTGGTCTTAGCCAGTGTATGAGGCACAAAACCTTGGCATTCCTCTTGCCACAGTTAACAGAGTGATTGTACAATTCAAAAGCAAAGGAAAGAATCAACAGCATCCTGCTCAGGTCGACCTGGGCCCTCTGACAGGGGTCTGCAGATTGTCAAGAAAATCCCCACTGTAAGGCCAATGATTTTGCAGAGCAACTCCAAGTGAGTCGGAGTACTTCTGTGAGGGATCTCCATCACCTTGGCTACTGTGACAGAGCAGCTAGAAGGAAGTTTCTAGAAAAAAATGTTTCAAATTGATGGTGTCTATTTACTTTTGAGATGTCTGTGTGGTGCATACAGTGCTGACTGACATTTTCCACCATTAGGTGCTTGTTGGTGCTGCGAATAGGTGCATTACCACAACAACACCTTTAGAGAGCAGTAGAGCATTACTCTAAAACTAAATTCAGCCCGAGTCTTCTTGATCTAAATGGGATACACAGACACATGCAGGTCACCCACTCAGCTCTGGTGGCTCTGCTGTTTATAATGACTAAATGCTTCATGAGTCTGAAACATATTTGTAATTATGTCATCTTTATACCCTGAAAAACCCCTACTGTGTATTAAACCGTGCGGTGTAAATGCACATTCAGCATCCAGGCCCAAATAAACACTCCAGTAGGAAGAAGAAGTGAAATGATAATGCAGTATTAGACAGTGACGGAATGGACATGAGATGAAGACAACTGGATCGTAAGAGCAGCGATGGGTTACTACACAGAACATGGGCTGGGACAATCCTGGATCCTAATGGGGGAAATGAGTCAGCAAATATGGACTGTATGAGACAAACTCTGCTCCTTCATACCGGCACGTCAGAGAGAGACAGTGTGATGCAGTAAAGAGGCAGGATGGGAGATGGTGCGCATCGCGTGCTAAAATGTATTCTGCACTTGGTCGCTGATTTCTTTCATACATTTATTCACCCGAATTCTTCACTGCCTGCTGAAATCTGAAGGAAATTCAATAGGTTTCTTTGGCAACTGCTCACTCTCTTCCTCGCGCTCTCACTCACTCGATAACTCACTCACTCACTCCCTCACTCTTTCTCTCAATCACTCACTCACTCACTGTCACTCACTTACTCAATAACTTGCTCACAAACTCACTCACTTGATCACTCACTCTCACGCTGACTCACTCAATAACTCACTCATTCAATAACTTGCTCACAAACTCAGGCACTCGATCACTCACTTACTCTTTCTTTCTCTCAATCACTCACTCACTCACTTACTCAATAACTTGCTCTAAAACTAACTCACTCAATCACTTGATCACTCACTCACTCACTCTTACTCTCACTCACTCTCTTGCTCTCACTCACTCACTCTCTCACTCAATAACTCACTCTTTCTCTCACTCACTCGATAACTTACACTCTCACTCACTCTCTCTCTCTCACTTATTCACTCTTTCACTTATTCTCACTCACTCCCTCACTCAATAACTTGCTCACAATCTCACTCACTCAATTACTCACTCACTCACTCTTTCTTTCTCTTAGTCAGTCACTCACTCAATAACTTGCTCACAAACAAACTCAATCACTTGATCACTCACTCACTCACTCACTCACTCACTCACTCACTCACTCACTCACTCACTCTCTTGCTCTCACTTTCACTCACTCTCTTGCTCTCACTCACTCACTCTTTCTCTCAATCACTCTCTTGCTCTCACTCTCTCACTCAATAACTCACTCATTCACTCACTCACTTTCTCACTCACTCACTCCATAACTTACTTTCTCACTCACTCTCACTCACTCACTCTCTCTCTCACTTATTCACTCTTTCACACTCACTCACTCGATAACTTACTCGTTAACTCACCCTTTCTCTCTTTCTCTCTCACTGAATGACTAACTCACTTTCTAAGTCACTTTCTCACTCTCTTCCTTCCTTCCCTGACCCAGCTACGTCTTTACTCAGTCACTAACTGACTCATTCTCAACCACTCATCTACTCCCTCACTCCCTTACTCAAAGTATGTTCAAAGTCTTGCGTTATATGAGGTCTTGCCCATCAAGTGTATTTATTTAGAACCCAATGACATGTTATTCAGCTCTAAAACAAGCTCCAGACAACACTATGGTGGCGATTTCCTTGACTGGACTCTACTTCCAGATTTAATTCCATATAAACATATCCTTAATGCCAAGTCACTGAGTTTGATGTGATTGTGAAATATTCTGAGACGCAGTAGAAAATAACAAGACCTCTTTTTTTCCCTTTGCATACCGATTGCGGAGCACCTGTGTGCCATAAGATAGATGCGTTAGGGTAAAAGGAAAAAAAATGTTGAGGGAACTGACGCTCGGCCAAAAGCACTCTTTTCAGCCGAGCTGTGAAGTCCCTCTGGGCTGTCAGATCCATTTTAGCAAACTGCAGGTGACAGGGAGCTTGTGATGAAAGAAACAAAAAAAATCAGCATGGAAGAAACGAGAGAGGCAGGTGAGAAGGAGAGCTGAAACAAAACACAGCCCTGGTCCTGAGCACATGGCTGTGGAACAGTCCCTGGAGTGCAATTGTCAGAAAGTACATGAATGAGTAATGCAGTAAGGAGCGCCGGCTCAGAGCTCAGGTGCAGGTTGGAGACTGTTGTCAAAAGGTGCAGGATGGGAGCTGGTATCAAACACTCACAACGAAAAAAAAAAAATAGACCAATATTGAGAGGCTGTAAAAAAAAAACAAAAAACCAAAAAAAAAAAGAGCCACAGATATTTATATGAAATAAAAGGTCATCTTATGCAGATGTGTCTGGAAGGCCTGCTTCAGCAGCTACAGGCTCCGTGTGGTGTGACATCAAAAGTGTTGGTAGGACAATCAGAGTGTCAGGACTCAAGACACTTAAAATTCTGAATCAAAGACACAAAGAGCCAGGGCCAAAACCCAGAGCTGGTGGCTGAGGTGACCAAGATGAAAACAAGTGAAACAAACCTTTCAGTCCCCTTGGGCTTCACAGTTGCTGCAGCATGACTCTTCCACTTTCTCAATATGGAAATAAGTGTCTTTAAGAGTAGTATTAAACTAGGATAGTCCCAAAGTATAAGAACAGCACAGGGACTCAAGGATTAAGCATACACTCTTAGGAAAAAAAAGTATTCTTCAAAGCTCTTCTAGATAATTGCGTAAAGGTGCTGTACCTGTATCCATGATAAGAACTGATAAGTGGTGTTTAAGGGTTACTTCAAAGTGACAAGCCAAAGAGCCCTTTAAGCTCTTAAGTGTTTTTAGTGAGCTACACCTCGAGTGTGCATGATATACACTCCCTGAACACTTTGTTAGGAACACCTGTGCACCTACTCATTTGTGTATCCAGTCAGCCAATGGTGTGTTAGCAGTGAATTGCATAACATCATGCAAATACGGACCAGCAGCTTCAAGTAATGTTCACAGTAATCTCAGAATATGGAAAAAACATAATCGCAGTGATTTTGACCGTGGCGTAATTGTTGGTGCCAGAGGTCTAATTCGAGTATTTCTATAACTGTTGCTTTCCTGGGATTTTCACTCTCAGTTGTCTCTACAATTTACTCCGAATGGTGCAATAAAGAAAAAACATCCAGTGAGCAGCAGTTCTGTAGATGGAAACACCTTGTTGATGAAAGAGGTCAGTGGAGATTAGCCAGATTGGTCTGAGCTGACAGAAAGGCTGCAGAAGCTCAGATAACCACTCTGTACAACTGTGGTGAGCAGAAAAGCATCTCAGATTGTACAACACGCAAACCTTCAGGCAGATGGGCTACAACAGCAGAAGACAGTAAGAGAGTTCTACTTTCATCAGCCAAGAACAGAAAGCTTGAGGCTGCAGTGGACACAGACTCACCAGAACTGGACAGATGAAGACTGGAAAAATACGTAGCCTGATCTGATGAATCTTAATTTCGGCTGAGGGACACAGATGGTGGGGTCAGAATTTAGCAACAACCACATGAATCCATGGACATGACACAAGGGAGGTTAACTGTCCAGGCTGGTGGCACATTTTGCCACCCTCTGGATCTATTAATACCAGTCAGTCATCACTTGAATGCCCGTTTGTGTATTGGTGCTGATGACGTGCATCTTTTTATAGCCAATTAATTAATTTACTCCTCCTCTATTGGCTACATCCAGCATGATGATGCACCATGTCACAGAGCAAAAGTCATCTTAAACTGGTTTCATGAACATGACAGAGTTCAGTGTTCTTCAGTGATCTTCCCAGGCACCAGATCTGAATCCAGGTGAATACCTTTGGGATGTGGTAGAACAGGAGATTCACCACATGAAAGTGCACCTGAAAAATCTGCAAGAACTGTGTGATGCACTCATGTCAACATGGACCAGAATGTTTCCAACATCTAATGGAGTCAAGGCCATGAAGGATTGAGGCTGTTTTTAGAGCCAATGGAGGCACTACCTAGTATTAGTATAGTGTCCCTATCGATCAGTTATAGGTAGTTCTGTTGTTGTTTGTACTGAGGTAACTCCTAAAAGGTTTTAGGTAGAACACCACAAAAGAGAAGGAACTTTTTCCAAAATGGTTCCATGTTCAACCCCTTAAAAAAGTGTACCTAAAAGGGTGAAAAACAGCTGTTATACAGTACATTCCAGCTATGGGGAGTTAATACAAACCAAAGATTTTAGAGCGGAGCAAGATATATTACTTACGTCATAAACAGAAGTACCACTGTGGACGCCATTTTGATAAGCCCACCGTAACATTCCTTATCTGTTTCGGCAAACGACTAGCGCCACCTTTTGGAAAACATACGCTAAACTGTCCAAAGTTATTCAAGCACTCATGAGGAGGTTAATTGTTGTCAGTACTATCTGAGATAACAAATCGATGTCTGTAATCTCCAATTATTGAGGAAAAAACTCAAACAATCCGCTCAAATAATTTACTGATGTCGTCTTAACACAGGATGTCATAATTTATCATAATACAAACAAGGCTAATACATCAGAACAAGAAAAAACAAGACGATTTCAGAAAAATGCTGCATGTTTCCCACGGTATCCGGCCTCTGTGATGAAAGGGCATCTTACTAAAATGGAGCCCATAGTGTCGAACTTCCGTACTTCCTGATTATCAACGTATTTTCCGGCCAGTAAGCTATCTTAGCACTTAGTGCTTTAGAATCTTTGATACAAACACATCATGATTTAAAAACAAAAACATAAAAAAAGGCTCCTTGTAGCACCAAATATTTATTTTTAAATCTTTCAGAAGGTTCTTCTAGTAGAAATGGTTCTAATTATTAACCAGCCAAAGACCACTTGATGAATCCTATATTGTACAAGTCTGACAATGCATCTTCTGTTTTTGTAACCCCTGTAAAGATTTAGAAAATGCCTTTCCCTAAAGGGTTCTTCTAAAAGGTTCAGTTTTTCCATCTTTGTAAATAAGGGTTTTAATTTTTAGAATCTTCCAACAGAGTGTTTTCAATTAGAACCCCTTTAGGAAGCCGAGAACCTTTAACTAACCAACCAGGGTGTTCTTGAGTTGAAATTCCGAATTCCGACTAAGAAAAAACAAAGAAGCCTGCTCCTCAAATTGGAATTCCTACTTGGAAAGGCTGGAAGGTCTCGTCAACCCTGAGTTTGGCATATGATACCATGGAAACAGGGCTGCTCTTTAAAAGGGTTGATATTAACCTTAGCTGGTTACTTAGTTGGTGAAATCTATAAATTTGACCATACAGTTTCTGCTTGGGTAAAGTAGATACATCATAAACTCCTGAAACCTAATATTAGCTGGCTAGCTTGTTGCTAACAATGTACACACTTTAATGGATGAGTCTTTGTCCGAGTCTGTATTTTTCTACTTCATAACTTAACTTGAATGTGCTGAACTTGGAAATCACTGAATGACGTGTTTAGAAATCTGAGTTAGGATGAATACAGCATTACTTAAGAAGTAACCACTCCACTTTCCATCGTCTAATGTACCTCCAATGGGCTTATCTTTCTGCCAACACTAAAGGGGCTACTAACCAGATCAATAACCCTATCATGTCTGCTTTAAAACTGAAGCAGCTGCTCCATATGGGTTTAATGGTTACAAAGTAACTTTGGAGACCATAAATTTAATGAATGCTCAGCGCTCACATACTACAGCGTGAAAAATATCTGCATAAAATCTGTATTACTAGACTTATATAGACATCAAAGGTAGAATGTCATTGAGATAGGTGGTAGTGTGGCGATCATTGGATAGTTTCCTTGTCAAAGTCGCACGAAAAGAAAAAGATCCCAGTGAGCCGACAGACTGCAGTGATTCTGTGAGTTGTAGTGAAAGTCCTCTCCCCTCTCCCTCACACCAGCCACGAGTCTTTTTAAAGGTAAAGTGCAGGTTATGTTGTTTTTGTCAGGTGAAGTGGGGTCGAATAACAAGAAACAGAAACTTAGAACCGGAGAAAACAAACACGGGAATAGTAAGGCTTGGCAAGAACGCGGAAAATGGCAACTAATGCTCCGCGACCTTGGCGTGCTTGCGTGAATCTTTTTATAGCTCCTGTAATCAGTCCCAATCCGGTACACCTGTCGCCACCATGCCGTGGCGTTGTGAAGGAAAACCAGGAAGTAGTCTTTAGCGCGTGAGTTCTCTGACATGCACCGCTATTGGGAGTGCTCAGAACAGGTGCGCTGCACGCGCACTACCCGAGTGCAAATTCATGACAGTTTTAAGTATTTTTACTTTATATTTGGTATTACATTTTGTCATTTTTATATAAATATTTGTGGGTTGTGGAACGAATTATCCGAGTTTCCATTATTTCTTATGGGGAAATTCGCTCTGATATACGAGTGATTTGGATTACAAGCACGTCTCCGGAACGAATTATGCTCGCAAGCCAAGGTTCCACTGTGTAAAAAAAAAAAAGGAAAAAAAAGTAGTAGTTAGTAGTTAGTAAGCATGCCAGCAACACCAATCACTGCAGAGTTTGAGGAGGAGTGACCAGAGGAGTGACTCATAACTCTGGGTACAAGGTGACAAGACAAACAGGACCTTTTAGAGAAAAAAAAACCCCATAAACAAAACCTGATTGAATCGAATGTAGTCTGCAGAAACTGTGGTAATGTCCAGGAAAGAACATTACTGCTTTTTGTGTAACTATTTAATAACAATTAATGACTTAGAAAAATAAAGCAAAGAATTCATAAAGTCAAACTTGGGCTTGTTAATGACCATTAACAAGCAGAAGCATAAAGTCTTGTTGAGATCATAAAAAAAGCTTCCAGTGAGCTCGGTATGACTCTGACAAGGAAAACTCTAAACGCCTTCAGGGGACAGTAATAAAATTTGAATGCGAAGCAGAAGCTGTCAGTACATGTACACTTAATAAGCAGTAGCTTAGAAAATAACTAAAATGTTTTTTTTGTTTTTTTTAAGGTTTTGGGATACAGCTTGAACTAATTGTCGGTTGCATAACAATAAATTCATAGCTTCGTCCGAAGGCTTTTCTTATATAATAATACATTTGATTTTAAGTTGTCAACCATTGCATGCTACAAAGTTGCTAATAATTCTAAAATGTAGTGGTTTTTATACGACTCTCTTCAGTTTTTCATTTAAATCCACATATTACCATCATCAATTAAAATGTGATCTTGGAAAGTTATGAAAATCAGTCCTGATTGTAAGTAGTTATGGGTTAATATACAGTAGTAGCAATGTGCTCATGCTTATGAATCATATACCAACCTGGTTATTTTACAGATTTGCAATTTGCTTAATATTCAGCACTGGTAACAACAGACAGCAGCTGTTTCAGATGGCTTTCCTCTTTACAAGACTGTGGACATTCGGATATTCCACACTGTACATACTGTATCAGGGTCAGTGGAGGCCTCTTCTCTTGGCATTTTGTATTCTGAACATGACTCTAAGCACCACTGTAAAGCCATGTGCCTAGCAATCGTTCAAAAAAGAGTCAAATCTGAGTGCAAGGTATCCTGACAAACTAAAAGGATCATTGATGGAATCGTATTCCCTAGAATGTCGGATCAAGGATTCAAAGGAAAGCCTTCAGGTTTTCTGCACCTATTAAGTAGAAAGACTAACCTGTGTCACGCATTTAAGCATGAACAGCAGAGACAAAGGCAGTTTTGGCTGTGAAGCAGGCACTTGTTATGAGTGATTTGGAAGTCGGGCTCTGATTTTCAGAGTGTGGGAGTTCATTCTGCTGTGCGAGGAATTGCAACCTGCTAAATGTCAAACGCCCTTCTGTTCCAATGCAGACTTCGCCATGCCAAGCTCTCCATCCAGGAACCGAGCCAATGAAAAAAAGATCATACGAAGTCACCTTTACTGAACTGTTGCGTAACAACAACCCGGGTCATCGACGTTGAATGTTGAAACATTACATGCTCTACAGTACCTCTGAGCTTCGACCACCAGGTCCAACATAATCTTAAATCTGTATGTAAGTGAAATGGAGTTCTTCAAATATATATGCTCGTTGTCGCTCACATATTAAACCACACCTTCTAGACTACAATCTTGAACAATGGCACATTTTTAAACTGGCCATATGGAGGATGATCAGTCATGAAAATATAAAAACATTTCAGTGAACACTGTTGATGGGGTGTATTAAAACTGGCCAGCTCTGAACACAAGGGGGCTTGTTGTACTAGCAAAATTATATATTAGATGGTGATGTACAACCCCGATTCCAAAAAAGTTGGGACAAAGTACAAATTGTAAATAAAAACGGAATGCAATGACGTGGAAGTGTCAAAATTCCATACTTTATTTAGAATAGAACATAGATGACATATCAAATGTTTAAACTGAGAAAATGT
>JAQMCW010000006.1:7856117-7869203 GCA_030068335.1 Chrysichthys cranchii
CACCTGTGCCGAACCCGGGGCTCGAACCCAGGACCTTCTTGCTGTGAGGCGACAGTGCTAACCACTCAGCCACCGTGTCGTCCCCCAAAAAAATACTTGTGCTAATAAATTAAAGACTTACAGTCAGCTTTTTGTCAGACTGTCAGTCACTGATGACATGAGTTTAAAACACACTTGGCTGTCTTTGGTATAACATTCAAAACGTTACACTGATTTACTTGGATTTTTGCCCAGGATTTAGTTTGTTTGTTTGTTTGTTCATTCGTTTGCTGTTTTGAGAAGCAAATATATGCTATTAGGCAGAAATGAGCATAAATGAATTAACGACCACATGGAACTGATTATGAGGACATCAGTGTTTGTAGCACCAGTCTAACAAATCTCACACCTTCTACAAGACCTAATACACTGTATCTCCATCACGCCTCAGTCTTAATTTAACCCTTCCTCAAAATTCCCAGTCAAAATTTCACCTCAATAGTTTGGGCAAAGTACCAGCTCCAAATACTGTGTCGAATTCTGTCGATTCTTGTCTATTTTTCCATCATTTTGCCAAATAGACAAATGTATGAATTAGTTTTCTGCTTTTCAGGTGTCTGATATATTGTGCTGTTGTCAATTCTTGATCATTCTGTCGATTTCTCTGGATAGTTCACTAGAGCTCTATAAATCCAGTGTGACATCACTGCACTTTACTTCCATGCAAAAGTACTACAGTGCATCATGATAGTACGGCTAGCCTACAAAATATTGTTGATGTTCCATCTGCTTACGCATGGGCATGGCAAGATGAACAGATTCGTGGTAGACAATTGAATGTGACCCTGTGTCTCCTTTTCTGCAACTCTACATAGTGTTGTATACATCCGTGAGCGAGTGTACCATTTTCGCAAAGGTCTTTGCTTTTCTTTTAGAACTGCCAGTTATGAATTGCTGAATCCAGTCTGAGAGAAGCTGAAAAGTATTTCACTTCCATTCACTTCCATTGATTGCAAATACTGTGTTCTGAGCATGTGGGTGGTGGATACCATGTGTCGTATTATGCATCATAAACGGAACAAAAACCTGATGTGTTCACATGACAAGAGATAAGCATGGGGATAAGATGATGTAGAGGCAATTTGCAGCTGAAAACTTGAGAGGAAACTTTCCCTGTAGAGATGAGTCAGTTCCAAACACAAAGCAAAACACGCTGAGATATAGCAATTGAACAAAACCAAGCATGGGATCACTCCCACTTAGCTGCTACTTTTGTCAATTTTTCAAGTGAGTAGGCTGAGAAATCTGTGGTGAACAAAATGAACAGCATGTAACAGCAGCGATTTTGTCCAAAGCAAAAGTTCTTTATAAAAATGTGTTGTTATTGATGTTATCTTGTCACTTCTGATCTTCGAAATTCGAAATCAGGTTTTCGGTTCGGTATGGAATTATGGTATACCTCATGCTTTTCACCACGTCCCCCACAAAGCTGAGTGATATTTTACGCCGTAAAAAAAAAAAAAAAAAAAAAAAAAAAAAAAGTTATTTCACATCCAGGCTCCGAATTGGTCCCTAAAAATGTGAGTTCTTGACTGTTGTCCTCCTCTTATAGCTTTAAGGCTGGTATAATAGAACGTATAAAAAAGTCATTTTATTAATTAAATACAATTCATTTGAATTCGAAAGCCATGCAGTGTTTTAAAATAGACAATATTTTGTTATTAAAATCCAAAGGTCTCCACTTTTATGGGAAGCCATAAACTAGATGTTACAGTGTGTATCCCTTGAGGCCAGAGGATAAATAATACAAACTAAGCACTTTTGCCCAGACAGTCATAAGTCAATATTCAATTGTGACGCTTGAACTGTCAGCAGCGCTAATGTGAAGGTTATACATCTGTCTTTCTGACAACTGTTTTTTTTTTTCCACATCTATCCTAACCTAATGTCCAATTTTGGATTAAATTTCATGTTTGATTAATGAAGCAATGTTGAGCCATTGTTGAGTAAAGTGCTAAGGAAAGAGGCATAAACAGCTTCCAGTTATGGAGGGCAAAATCCATTCAACATCGCTGCCTTTGTTTACTCTGTGAAATACTGTGTGGTATATCGTATTTGAGTGTACAGTCTGGAGGTGGATTCAGTGCGTTGACTGGTGTTGTGTGACTCATTGCATGGCGCCTGGCGCCGACGTTTGTCAGCAACCCCGCGGCAAGGCTAAGTGATTAATTAGTCACAACAGGAGCTACTCGCTGACAGATATGCCAGACAGGTTACACTGCTTTGATCGTCATTCACTGCTGACAATCTATCTCCTCCCACCAGAGCAAGGTGAGTTTTGAATTCACTGGAGCTGCCTGCACGTGTGTATCATTTCATCATCTGTCTCCATCTGTGACTGCCACTTTAATAGAAGAGGGACTGGTGACATTGACCATGTACATGCAGTGCAAGCATCAATCCACTGGCTCTTTTGTTTTCTAATTTGCCCTTTAGAGGAACATAATGCTGGAATAATCGCCTCCACTGATCTGTGATTTAAAAAAAAAAAAAAAAAAAGGTTTTCAGATACTGGGTCTTAAAATCCCCATGATCCTTTTGTTGCCCTCTTTCTTTGTCTGAGGTAATAAAATCCCCAAGGTGATGTCGTTAGGGCTGAGAAGAAAGAAATTTAGACCAGACACAAACCTCTATTTCTAACAGTCACAAATAATTCTGACATGTATTCAATACTTGAAGTCTAGGAATGATGCAAGTCTCGAACCAACTTGCACTTTCTCTTTTTATTTCAGAAGGAGCCCAAATACACAACATGAGCCAGGCCCACCCCTACCCTGTCCTCAGCCAGCTGGCCCATGTGTACGAGCAGCAGCAGCAGCAGCAGCAGCAGCAGCCGCCTGGCAAAGAACTCAATAAATATGCCTCACTAAAGGCTGTTGGTAAGGCCAAGATCTAGTTAACCCTCTTTGAAAAGGGGATCAAAACCCTATTGCATGTTTCTGAACTGAAATCAGATTCTATATTGTTTGTGTTGTTCTTTAGCACAATTTACACTCACTGAGCACTTTATTAGGAAAACATGTACACCTGCTCATTCATACAGTTATCTAATTAGCCAATTGTGTGGCAGCGGTGCAACGCCCAAAATCACATCAACCATCAGAATGTGGGAAAAATGTGATCTCAGTGAGTTTGACTGTGGCATGACGGACATACTGGTTTGAGTATTACTATAACTCCTGATCTTCTGGGGTTTTCATGCGCACCACAGTTTACACAGACAGGTACAATAAAGAAGAAACCTACAGTCCTACAGAAGCACTTGTGCAGACGGAGACACATTGTTGATGAGACGGGTCAACAGAGAATGACTGGTTTGAGCTGACAGAAAGGCTGCAGTAACTCGGTTAACCACTCTGTACAACTGTGTTGAGTAGAAAAGCATCTCAGGATGCACAAGAGATGCACAAAACCTTGAGGTGGATGGGCTGCAATGGCAGAAGACCACATTTTGAGGCTGCAAACTGAACAGGTGAAGACTGGAAAAAGCGAGCCTGGTCTGAGGAATCTCAATCTCTGCTTATGCACAAAGATGGTAGGATCCGAATTTGGCACCAACAGCATTAATCCATAAACCCAACCTGCTTTGTGACAACAGTCCAGGCTGTTGGAGGTGGTGTAACCGTGGGGTGTATTCTTGGCTTATTTTGGGCCAGTCAATACCAATCAATCATCACCCGAGGCTATTCGAGTATTGTCGCTAACCATGTGCGTCCCTTCATGGCCATGATTTACTCATCTTCTAATGGCTAATCCCAGCACGCTAATGCACCATGTCACAAAGCAAAAGTTGTCTCCAATTAGTTTCCTAAACATGACCATGAGCTCAGTGTTCTTCAGTGGTCTTCCCAGTCACCGGATCTGAATCCAGTAGAACACCTTTGGGATGTGGAAGAACGGGGGATTTAAAGCATGTAAATTCACCTGAAAAATCTGCAGGAAATCTGGGATGCAATCGTGTCAACATGGAGCCAAATCTCAAAGGAATTTTCTACCATCTTGTGGAATCCATGGCATGAAGAATTACGTTTCTTTTGAGAGCAAAAACAAGACCCTACAGTATTATAGTATAGTGATTCCTTATAAATTCCTCAGTGAGTGTATGTTCATGGTCTATGATGTACATGTGCTGTAATACACTCTGCATTGTAATACAAGTAGTTTGCATGAGAAATAGTTGACCTTATTTCAGTTTCATCTCATTCAGTGGTTTTTTTTTTTAGACATTTACGCATAATTTCAACATTTCAATTTGTAAGAACAGTCAACTAAATCATAACTGCATTCAAGCAATGCATGGCTCTTTCCCAACATGATGATGCATGAGAGTCCCATCGTCTCCCACTTACCTCTGCTTCTCTCATTTAGCCAGAGCCCAATGGAAAAGAGTACCATTTGAGCATGAAATGTATTCATTCATGTCACCGCAGGTGTGCTTTCCTCTCCTGGTGCAGCTTGCAAGCACAGTCTGACCACTTAATTTCTTCTCATCATGAATGACACACTGAGAATTTTCCTTGAAAATTTCCAAAGTAGCAAAAGGGGAGGTGATGAGCCACAGTTCTTCCAGTCGATATTTATCTTTGCTGCACCTTGTATGCATTTCTAAGGTCACCAGATATTGAATTTTCCTTGGATTTAAAGAAAAAAAAAGAAACTAATAAAGGACCACACCAGGAAAGGTATCCTAAGAGGATAGCTTATTTCATTTTATGGCAACAAAGCTCAGGCCACATACCACTCCTAAATGAGCCAAATATAAAACAAGTGCCCTTCCATTTATCCTAAATGGCAGCTTGGTATCTGATCCATTTTGATCCTAAAAAAAGACTCAGTACATTATTATTTTTTCCCACACATTATTTATTAACTAATGTGAAACAAATGAGAACTGTATGTAGAGTGAAAATATAAGTCACAAGAATAGGTCCTGGCAATTCAGGGATCCAACATGAGATTAGAGACTGGTGGAGTATTTTGGTCCTAATGAGAAATTAAGCTTTACGCCATTGCTTTCCTGAACCAAAGAAATAAATATTTGTGGGATTACTGCTCCTTAAGACCTTTCACAATTAGTAGTCGAGTTATGTTTTAAGAAATTTAGCGTACTGGAATCAATTCAGACATGCCGCAGGAAATAGTTGGGTTCCCCCCCCCGCACCGCCATCCAAGATTATTTCTGTAAATTCATAGTTAAAGTGTGTACTTTGGTGCCAGATGACTCTGGCAGATGCTAAACAGGAATTTGATTACCATGTCTCCTGCTTAAGTAACTGACCTCTAACTATTTTGAATGAGATGCAGATAGCATTGGATTTTGCTGTATTTTCTGTTGCCTAGTTTCTTCAAATCTCTCTGGCAATTTGAAAACCCAGCTTGACTATTGCTATCTTGAATATTCGTGCGCGCGCACACACACACACACACACACACACACACACACACACACACACACACACACAGACACACACACACACACACAACCAGTCTATGGCTTTTAGACTGCACATACAGCCTGCCATGAAAGAAAGATCACCCATTGCCATTTTACAGTGGAGATATAAAACACGTACTTTACATACGTGACACACTTTAAATAATAAATGCTATCTAAACCAATGTTAAAATCACTTAGTGTATGAATGCAGCAGTTTAATAGAGATTTGAATTCCATCAGGGACATCTATCTCAAAACTAATGACTGAGAGTGATACATGGGGTCAGGCATCAGTGGGGGAAAAGTCCACTATATCCAATGTCTCTTTAACTTTTCACAAGACAAATGAACCTGATAGGTTTATCTTCAAGGACATTAAAGCAGTCAACCATCAAACACAGCAGGGTTTACAAGTGTGCCGGTCTTTGGACTAACAATTCTATGGTGAACATGAATCGTGTGGTGATAAGAGACATCTCTTAACAAGCTGCACATGATAGCTGAATAGGTCAACTAGTAAAACTAAGCCCACTGCGCCAATAATACTGCTGGCTTTCTCGATATCATTTGAGACCCATCGGAGCTTAATTGAAATCTCTTACAGGCAATCGAAGACGGGTTGAATAGACCGAGCTGATATTTGTGTGGAACCCCCCTGCAAACAAGTTTAATTGAGGACTTTTATAAACAAGTAAAACGTGCCATTAGTGCTCCAAATGGAGGAGGCACAGTGTGAGCACGCAGGCAGAGACGGGCATCTCGTTGCAATGAACTGCACGACAGATTAAAGGTCAGAAGAAGACATTTGATAAACAAATGCCAGTGAGAACATTAGAGCCCGTGGGGGTGGCGATATTAGCCCTGGGATCCTGACCATGCAGCTGCATTGTTCAGGGAGCCGACGTACAGATCAATGAACATTTTTACTTTAGGAATTTAATGGTCAATGGATTTCAGAAGCATCATCTGACAAACTAGTTAATGTTGTGACATGAATGATGTGAAACAGAATCAGTTTTATTGAGCGGACAATGCCTGTTGAGGTATCTAAATATAACCTGCAATAAAGGCTGGATATATTCAAGTAAAATAATCGAATTTGGAACTGATTGTAATCCTCCCAGCTAGTCAGTCAGATACTCGGATATTGAGAGAAAAACATATTATTCAGTAAGGGCTAGGAGTTATGGGCAGGGGGTAGCTCAGGGGGTTAAGACGTTGGACTACTGGTCGGAAGTTCAAATCCAAGCACCGCCAAGCTGCCACTGCTGGGCCCTTGAGCAAGGCCCTTAACCTCAAAATTCTCAGTTGTATGAAATGAGATTTAAAAAAATGTAAGTCGCTCTGGATAAGGGCGTCTGCCGAATGACAGTAATGTAATAGGAGTGGGAGTAGGAGTAACTACACTGAAACTAATAGGAAAGTCAGAAAAAGGTAAATATGTGAATCTGGATCTGCTGATGGGACCCAGGCCTCGCATTGCTGTCTGAACAGGGAAGTCACTGACCGTCTTCAAGCTAAAGAGCTACCCTTTCCCCAAGCACTCGAATTAATTAGGAATTGGTATTCCTAGTAGCTGACCTAGTGAACTAGCATGATGATGTGTTTTAAGCACTTCTGTAAGTCACACTGGATATGGGTGCCTGCTAAATGCTGTGAATGTAAATGTAATTATTTTTTCGCAAACGAATGATCCCTTAAAGAAAGAGCATATAAGGCAAATTTTCTTTCTAACTGCAGCACTGTGTATCCTCATGCATTATTCTTGTCTGTTTTGTTGTCAGCGTCAAAAGTGAACGGGGGCTTCTACAACAAGCAGCACTGCCACCTGACGGAGTTGGGAGCCAAAGGCAGCCTGCCCCTTCACACGATACGGATGGAGCACGTTGAGCCCACTGCCTCATACGTCACTGAGATCCCCATCCCCAAGCAGAATGAACAGAAACCTAAGCCCACCAAGGCCCATGTGCCACATCATCATATGGCCTACTGCTCCAACACCATAGCCAACCCAGGAATGCTGAAGGCTTGGGAGGGCACAGAGACTATGGGCCGGCGCAAGATCTATGGCCCCAGGAAGCCCTGCATGGTGGCTCAGATGAACGAGCTCCACACTGCCCGCAGTCACCACTACCTACCCACACAGCCATACTTCATAACCAACAGTAAGACAGAAGTGACTGTGTGAAGGAATGACTCGTCTCCGAAGGGCTCATCAGTCTTTGTGAGCAGGAGAAACGGATCATTATCCTGACTGTAACCTTCACTCTGCCACTTGTGGAATGGAGGCGTAAGTGCAGACGTGAGCCGGTCACACCCTGATCGGCAACGCAACCAGGCGGTCAGCAAGCAATGACAACAAGCTGAACCAGGAACATTCCATTGTTTTTGTGAAATGCTCATGATAATTTATAACCCATGCCAATGATGACATGTTTGTGCTCAATCAGCGAGATGATAAGCCGTTTTAATTCAAATCAACGAGGAACAAAAAAATGAAGTAAACAAGCAATAAAAGCAATCTAATAAGCGGACACAAAAAGAATAATTGGGAACAAATATTTATACTCCAGTAATTTAGAAGAAGCAAGTGCAGTGCTGAACCCAAAGGTTCGAGGGCTAGTGTGGCATGTTGAACACAGGGTCAGTATTCCTTACAGTACCACAGCTGATGTACACGATGTCTCTTCAGCACAATTATCTCCCATACACTGCTGTGACTAAGATCATACTCGTTGTATCTAAAAATATTTAGTGGCAGATGCCTTATTTGAAGACACCCTGGAAAGACGTGAACTGTTGTACAACAGCCTGGTATTTTAGGGCTGCACCTTACATTTTCATTCATACACAACAGTCCTCACTGTGTGTAGATTAAAGGACTCCCAGTTCATTCATTTACTTTGTAACAAGCCCCCAGAAATGTCATTCGTAAGAAAAGCAAGTTTCTAGTGTATTTGTTGCGGAGTGCCATGAGGTAGCATGTGAACTGGAGACTGTAGAGTAAAAAGCACTGTTAACTAACATGATCGCTCTGCTACAGATTGTGCCTGATGGCCCTTTAGCTTTGGAAACAAGTATTTGATCTCCCTTCGGTATACTTCAGATGATTTCTTATGTGTTGTATTGTATCCTCTTGAAGGCATTAAAGCTTATTGTACAATATTTCTTCATGACAATAGATGTTATGTGCAGCTAAGTTGCAACCACTGGGTTTTAGCACTTTTCTTTCAGTAGTGAGTAGTTTGGGGGAAGCTTTTTTTCCACACAGACCTTCGGGTAAAATTGATTTTTAAAGTATATATATTTATACTCTTGCCAGTATATGTATGCAAATGATACAGTACAGTGTGCCAAGAATTAGCTTGTTAAAGTTGTGTTTAATTTTATCTATTTGTCTTTTTCACTCACTTGTACATTCCAAACGAGGAAGGAAAAAAAAAAAGGTTTATTCTGCTGCATCACTGTATAAGGGGTGTGGTTGTTTTGGAAATAATGATATCTTTCAAAATCAAGTAATGATATTGGAATAAACTAAGCATTTCTTCATGCTCTCCATAATATTTCTCCATTGTTGTCTTCAGTGGTAACAGGAAATGAACACAGTCATAGTCAGGTCACGGTCCTCTTATGAATTTAGCTCTGTTTAACTAAAGGACTCTTGCAAACCAGGAAAAGTGAGGACATAATACTTAGGGGCTGGTGTTATATTGCTTTAAAAGTAGCAAATCAATTGGAGCAATCTCATTCTAGGTAGTATTTTATAAAGCATTTCTGGACACATTTTCCACCAGTTAGTCTTTCCATTATCATCTATTCAGACACTGTTTTGTATGTTAGACTTGGCTCATGAATGAATGAATTCAGTTTAACCCTTTCGGTGCGGGAGTCGACTAAAGTCAACGTGTAGGGGTTTGGTGCTACGGCCATGCAGACACGTCGACAAAATTAAGTAGTTCAATTGTACTCGCTAGGCGGCAACACTCGAGGTCATTTGTAGTAATATACTGTTCCTGTTGTGTGTCAGAAGACCATGTGGAGCACGTTGTTGACAAGCCATATTACGATATGCAGTAAAAATGCCACGGAAAGGAAAGTGTAGCAAGGAGGAGGTTCTGAAATTAGTGCTGGATGATATATCTGACCTGTCTGACGATGATTTTGACGATGCGGAGATGGATGGCGAGAGTGAAAGCGAAACTGCAAGGGCTTCTAGCGATCTTGAAACTGAAACTGCGGGGCCGTCTACGAGGGGAAAAACTCGTCAAGCTTCCACTCATCATGTAAAGGTAACACCACCTCAACACTTTCTACTGGTGCAAAGTCAATGCGACGGCCCAACTTTATGCACAAAATATTCAGTACTAGGGGCAAAGTACATTTTTTTCCAGCACCGAAATGGTTAACACATTTTCATGTTGTGATTTCTTGTTTTTGCGCTGTGGTTTTAGGACACAGTTTCCTTTTGTACCACAGTGCATTATGAAAAAACAATTTCTTAGCCAGGAAACAAAAGTGTATCACTTTATGACACATTCGATCTCTAGGCAGTTCAAGACTCATAGTCAATTTTTTTTATGATACAAAAGTCCAAAATGCTATTTTCTTTTTTTTTTTTTGCTATAGCAAAAAGGGAGCCCCAAGCGTCAGTGCACGACGTCTGGATTTCTCTGATGATGAGTCGAAAAGAAAAGAAGCACTAATTGATTAGATTCAGGTTCTTGGAGCAAGTGTTCGGTCTCCAATCCAATTCTCATCTGGCACTCCTTCACCTCTAAACAGGTGCCTCAAATTATCCAGCGGTTGAATGCACTCGTTTGTGTCGAGGCTTTGTTACACTGCCAAAAATTAAAATTGTGGCGATGGGTGCAAGTGACCTAATTAGCAGAATCAAGCTTTCTTGGTCTGCAGTCTGCTTGGCACCCAGACAAATTCAGCTGTCAGGCTCTGCGGTCCATTCAGTCACAGCAACGAAGACGCAGCTGACGCACTGCATTAAACTAGCAATCTTCCCCACACTGAATTAACCATAGTTCTTATAGTGATTACTGAGTATAGGTCCATGTCATTTTCATACTGATGAAGAGCAATCTGAATCGAACAACTAATTACAATGTGTTAGTGAGTGAGGAGGACATACTGTAGATATTTAGGTAGAAACCTTTACACCAAATATAGGCACTAGTAACTGGCTACTACTAATAATTTAGAAGAACTAATCTTTGATTCTTTTTTTATGGCGTTACATCAGATTCACCAAAGAAAGATAACATTTTCTGCTATCTAAAATATATTTGGTTAACAATTGCATGAAATTATTGATTATTCACAATGAGGACAAAAAGTACTAGTAAATAGTACTACCACGACTACTACTAGTAATCAAGTAGCCTACCAGCATGCTTTTTAAGAGCCACCTTAGAAAATGAGCCAGGGAAACCAGATGAAACACAGAGATGCCACATGTACTCTAACTTGAGCTCAGGATTGAACCAGGGACCCACTGGAACCCCCCCATCCTACATCCTATTCATCTGATGGTCAAACAGCAAAAACCTTAAACTTACTAAAGGAGTTATGACATTTTGCATCAGCCGGTACTTACACTATATAAATGCGAACAAATACAATCAATGTTACACTTTATACATCATGAAGAAGAATTTAAGACTGAATTTATTGTATGTAATATGTAATATATGCATATACTGTATTTATACATGAAATACGATCATATTGAATCAGTTATTAATCTCTTTATACTGATCAAGGTTTGCTTCTCATGTTATGCTTTATGATATCAATCAGGATTCTGTTATTTGATACAGTGGGAGAAATCAACACGCCTACGGACTTAGTAACACGTTAAAGCTAAACACGTTAGGGCTGTGCTCTTAATGGAGCTTGGAAGAGATTTGTGGATTAATTTTACACAGCTGCATATGATAATATCGCCACTCTTCTTCATTTCAGATGTATTTCTGACCTACTGCTATGAATTTTTCAGAAGGCATTTAAGTCTTTTGCATGACAGAGTGTCAGTAAATAGTTCAGCACAGCAAAAAGACAGCGTTTTTCTGTTCACCGAAACGTCACCATAATGATGATCCATATCATCTCCTCAAACCACTTCAGTTGCCTGTGGAGATCCTGTTTATTGTTTAAAGCAACACTTGCTGTATGCCTAATGCTCTAATCCATTTTCTTAGGTGGCAATAAGAGAACAGGCGCATTTTACAGTAAGCACCGCATTCTGTCTCCTGATGTTTTGTTGACTTTTTGTCTTCTCCGCTGGATTAGTCGGAAAACTCCGCTCCTCTTCAACAAATGTAGATTCTACAATAAATTGCTGTGGGTGCTTGGAATGGTAAACAGTTCCAGCCAAATCCATGCTGTCTACACAGGTCTCCGTTCTCTCAGTTTTTTCATTTTAAACATATTGACGACGACAACCCATGCGGACAGGCATACAGGTAGCAGTAATCTCACAGATTAATTACATATGGTCTCCGCAGAGCTGCTCTCCTGAGTGCCTGCGGAAAGTAGAACAAAAGTTAGCTGAGTTCTCTGTCTTTAATTACAGCTGCACTTTCTTGCATGGGCTGTTTGAAAGAACCCAATTAATTGCACAAAACAACCACTGACACCAGCGATATGGTACACCAGACAGCGATCTCATAGAAATTTCAAATGTCGCTGCGTCTTCGCTATAACATTCACATTGTCTGAAATTCCTACTTTAGATCCTCCTAAAAGTGTCATTTCCCTGTACGGTAGGACTGAGAGCTGCGATGTTTACTTCCAGCACAGAGACTGGATTGCTGATGAGATTAGCAGTATGTGAGCACAGATCAAACAGAATTTCAACTGATGACTGGGATGATTACTCAAGTTTTGGGTTCTTAGTGTTCCTCCTGAAACACTGAACAAAAGTGACAATTTTGTGTCGTTGTCGGTTTTCCAATCCTGTATCCAGGCTTCTGCGCTCCGAGGAAGTCAGAGTGTACAGTCTCCGCCTTTCACAGAATTTCAGTGTGGCCCTATTTGTGGCTCACCATCTGCTCTGCTCAACCCCAGATAAAAAGCTCCTTCAGTAGACCTTCTTTAAAGGCCATCGAATGTCTTATTGATTACTCTGCAGAAGTGAGTAAGAGGCTGAGCTGAATCTGTCTGGCTGTATCAGTCCTCTGTAAGTCGGAGTGACCATTAGGGAAGTCGAGATGACACCGTGAGGGAGGAGTGCTTAGTCCCAAAAACACACTTGCGGCTTGTGCAGGAATTCAAATTATGCGTCCTGAAATGAACATTTGGATAGTGTTGGAAAAGTGAGTCTGTTATTAAAGTGATGAATAAACCATGGCAGGTCGTAAGAGCAGTTGGCAGGAGGTATCGTCTTGAAAGAAATATTCAGATCGGTTCTTTCACTTTATGGTGCAATGATATCCTGAGTGATTAAGATCTGAGTGGCACGTTGGAAATTCTAATATCAGTTCTTCTTTGTTTCTGACAGGATCTGTCTGAGTGCCTTAGATTAAAAAGCTGGTTAAAATAGATGATAAAATAGTGTGTGTGTGTGTGTGTGTGTGTGTGTGTGTGTGTGTGTGTGTGTG
>JAQMCW010000006.1:7941029-7955469 GCA_030068335.1 Chrysichthys cranchii
CCGGAGGCCTTCAGAATCCCTAGAGAAGGCTCTCTCTAACACAAAATAAGTGTCGAGTCAACTGTTGCTTCAACCAACAGTTTGTGTGTGCGATGGAAGAGCGGGGGGCGACGACGACTACTGAAGGCCCAGGTGTGAAATGCATGGCTCGCAACTAATATATATACACACACACACACACACACACACACACACACACACACACACACACACACACCCCATATTTTTCTAACAGATAGCTTCCAAATACTAGACAGTGGACCGTTAACAGTCTGAAAGCCTTACAAGCCAGACTCAATGCGTCGTGGCTATCCCTCAAAGTCAAAGATGAAGGTCTTTGTTCTGATGGTCTAGTTAGGAAATCTCAGGTGGCTTACGAGTCCAATGTTGGCTTTGAATTTTCTTCTGCATTCAGGACCGGTAGTTCCAGATGGAAGATCAGACTTTGAATGCTGCCTCTTTTTCCTTTATCTTCTCTTTTCTAATTCTGCACATCTGTTGGCTTTGAAAATTGCTGTTCCTTTTCTGATGATTGATTTGATTTCGATTGATATGAGTTTCCTCTCCTCGGCATTGTTTTCCTAGTTGTTGAGGTTACCTTTCTTCATGTTGGCTGTTAAGATGTCCTTGAAACTGCTGTCTGCCTCTTTTACTTCTGATGTGAAGTGCAGAGCTTAGTGTATACTAATATTAGAATATTAGAACAACATTTCTCAGATAGTTTTTTTAATTACATGACAGAAAAGTGGACAAATCCTGCTGCATTTGCCACACACAAGAAGAAATGATGTACTTGCATATGTAGTTGCATGCATTCATGTATGCATATAGAGAAAACAAGTATGATACAATCATTCCAGTTCTCCCTCTTCTAGTAGATAGAGTGTTAAAGAATTTTAAAGGCATCAGGCCTTTTTGTCCATTTTTGATTCACTACTCAGAACAAGATTCGCAAAATAGCTTTTATCTGATGCGTTCTCAGAGCATGAAGTCTCTTGTCGGCCATATTAAGAGGGACTCCACAAATCAAAACCTCTCCAGCTCTCCAGTACTACAGAGCTTTGAAGACTGCAAGATGAAAATCAACCAGCCGAGGTCAAAATGATTCAAACTCGCTAGTTCCAGCTAAAGAGGAAGTGCTTCTGAAGGGAGACGGAAATGAAAGACTGGCTGAAGCACATCACTGCTGCTCGCAAAAAATGTATGAAAGTGCAATAATGCCCTAAATGACTGCAGACCCCAGAAACCAGAGCTTTGAAGATACCATCATAAGTGAGCTTCAAGTAAAGTCACATATATTTCACTGTTGTGAGTGTGTGTGTGCATCTAAGCAGCCTACTGTATCCCAGACACAGCCTGGATACTCAAGAGCAACATGTGAGTATTGTTGCATCTCCAACACCCACACACAGTGGCAAGCTGCTCCACCAAGCACACACACACAAAGACACACACACTCAATTTAATTATTTATTTGGTACCCAAGCTTTCAAATGGGACATTAAAACTGGGAATTAATTTTAAGCGTGAAGGAACCCAATTAATTTTCTGTGAAAGAGTGTGTGTGTGTGTGTGTGCGCGTGTGCACGAGGACAAGAGAAAGACCTGTTCATAATCAGTAAGAGTGTATTTTCAGCCTTTAGCTGTCTGGTGCCTCCAATCTGCCAAAAAGACTGACAGGTCACAGCATTCAGACAGTATATCAAAGCACACTACTGCTTTTTGCTGCAGGCAAAAGTGCGCATCTCTGCATCTCTGCTGTCTTATCCTAATTACATCCTGCCAGGACAATTCAGTGAAACCTAAACAATAACTCCACAACCAGCTGAGTTTATCAATTGACGAAATAGGAAATCTTTCACACAGGAAGCAGCTAATATTCACAGTTCAACTGTTGGTAAAAAAGAGTAAGTCCAGGTAAGCCTGCGGTGAGATTGGGCAGAGCCAGCAGATCCTGTTTCTAAGTGGTAATGTGCTCATAACAAAGCAATGTGCAGAGAGCATGGGGAAATCTTTAACAAACCTTACAGCTTTAAATGCTCATTATTTCTGTTGCTGGAGCTGTTTAGGAATGGGCGTTTGGTAATGCTGAGGGGGAAAACTTTCAAAAGCTTTCAAACGGAATTCATTTCGACAGGACGACCCACTGATTTCAGCAAGCCTTCTAAAGAGTTTCTTTCAAAGACCTACTCATCAAAATCAAAAAGCAAAAACTCCATTACACTCTATTCCAATCAAACACTCCATCTTCCCCATGAGGTAAAAGTTATTTCAGTGGCAAAGTCACTGAGTATGAGACCATAAAAAATAAGAATTAGAAAAAAAAATCCCAGGAATATCTGGGTATGCGCTGTGTCCTGTTTTCTGCGCATGCATTGCAGCATTGTATGGTTTGTACCTCTCAGGTATGCGTGCTGCTGACAAGTGGAATAGAGACCTAACACCCTAGTGGCATCCTAAGCCTCCATGGACATGTTCATCTGTGCAAAGGGATATTAAGCACATTCACAAAATCCTGAAGGAAGTCGCTTTAGTACACAGCCCAGGCAGCCCCTGAAACAATGGAAGACCCAGCCTCAATATCCAATACCACACAATCTCACCAAGTTCTGATGTCACTACAACCCTGCAGTAGAGGATACAGAGAGCGGGTGATGGGTGAACCTGGAAAAATTTAAGTAGGCCTGAGTGAAGCTCATCACCACCGGTTTTCTTCACAGGCTTAGATATGTACAATTTGGGGACTGCTTGGGCTGGCTGTCAAACCCATCCTTATATTTGCTTCTGCTACCCTCCACTTCCTCAGCCAGCTCATCACAACAAATAAGTAGGTATGCCAAACCTAGCCCAACTGCCCAACAGACCAACAACCTCACAGCTCAACAGCCCAAGAGATCAAAAACCCAACAACCTCACAGCCCAACAGGTCATTAGACCAACAACCTCACAGCCCAACAGGTTCTTAGATCCGTAGGTCATCAACCTCACAAACCAATAGCCCAAAAGCCCAACAACCTCACAGTCCAACAGATCATCAGCCTAACGCCCTCAGAGCCCAACAGGCCACCAACCTCACAGCCTATCAGCTTTACCAAGGCAGGCAACAGACACAGCAGAAGTACACCACAGCAGTGAAGAATGCAGCCAGCAGCAAATCTAGAAGAGATCAAACAACTGTACACCCTCATCAGCACCAGTTAAGAGCCACACTTAACACATCATTCAAACCTCTAAACATAGCTCGAAAATAACATTTATACACACATGTAAATCATCAATGTACATAAATAATTTAGTCCATCTTAAAACTTCTACTTTCAATTTGTGGATCAAGTTTCATTTAAAGAATGAGGCCACAAAATCCTTCACTGTGGACCATTCAGAGCAGCAGCTCCTCGCTGTCTCAGTGGAAACCAAGGAATTCAGATAAAACGATTCCAGAGAGCCATCAGCAGCACAGAAATCCAGAAACTATTAGACATCTTTCTGGAATCTACGTAGAAAACAATAAAAGACAATACGTGGTTTTAGGGAAATGATCCTTCCAAACAGACCCAAGAACACAGATTTACCCTTTTATTACTGTGAGGCATTAAACTATATAAATCTACATCAGAGTAAAAAAAAAAAAAAAAAAAGGAAACTCAAAACACACAAGCAGAAATGGCACTAATTTAATCAATAAACACAAATGGTATCTGGGTGCACATCACTGTAAATCACTTTGTAATCAAATAACTATTGAAAGAAGACCTGAAAAAACAACATAACAGAGAAACTGAGCAAACTAGAATTGGCAATAAAAGACTCCCAGAACCCCTTAGCCTCCCCGATTACTGAGCAAAGACAAATGATCTTCTCCCTAACAGAAGAAAGCAAGTGGACCTGATGGCAACCTAAATAAACTGATCGAGCATACAAGCAAACATGTTCAATTAGCTACTGTTCTACTGAACATGATCCAGAGTATGCTTTATTTCCCTGATGTCAGGATTCAGGGTGTCTGTTACAACAGAGTCATAAGTGAAGATAAATTCAACTCCAACAATTCCAGGGACATCTGTGTGAACAAGAGCCTGGGCAACATTTTCTCCAGCATCCAGAATAAAAATCTGACTGGAGTCGCTGCAAATTACTGCATCATTAATCATAAGATCAGATAAAGTATTATAGGTAAAGACTGTTTAATCAAGGTCATGAGCAACTATACTCGTCTTTAATTAGCTTTAAAGGAACTCTGAAAACATGCAAGAAATCTAGCTTAAGAATAATTACCAAAAAAAAAAAAAAAACAACATTAAATATTTTAACCACTAATTTAAAAAATAACCAGATTTGGTGGATTTTTATGCTCCCCTTGGCCCCTGCCAGTATGCATGGATCTACCATTTTGAATCCTTACATTTTAAGCAGAACAAAAAAGAAAAAAAAAATACACAGACATGTTTTATAGATTCTGATTCGATCTGGCACAAAGATCTAAAAAGTGGTGTAGGGGTAAAACATCATAGCAATCAAATCCATATAGACCAGCAAAAAATATACAGTATAAAAACTGTCTGAAATGTCAGACCTGGGTCCTGAAAGACAATCTTAAAAGACCAAAACTCTGGTAATCCAGAAAAGAGCCTCATTCAGATTCTTATTTCAGGGACACACCCATTTACATTCAAGACAAAAATTTTAAATATGTAAAGCATAAGAATTTAGGAAGAAAAATTACTTGCAGCTGAAGGTTTTACTCCCACGGTCAATAAACAGAACGAGAAAGCACACAGGAGATTACACATCATTCGTAAAGTAACATATCCTTACTCAAATACTAATCTGAATTTGACTTGGCTTATTCAGACCTATACACTAGGAAGGTTTGGGGCCCACTCACCAACTAAAACGCCAACCAACGGGACAAACACCCAGCTGAAATGATACGTAGAGAATTGAGAGGCTTTCTTTATTCTTCGTAAAAGCATTCTTCATGTAAACACAGCACCCAGTAACTACAGAGCCAGACCAGGCTGATTAAACTATTACTTAGGACCATTAAACACAAGCTCCATTTAAAGAGCATTGACCCCTGCTGCGAAACCCTGCAATGCCAAGAGCTGAGCGCAGTGCTCATTACTGAACTGGCCCTGAACCTGCACCGCTGCACTTACACATCAAAACTGCACTAACACTCACCAGCACTGCACCGCATCAGGACCATCCTAACAGAACAGAGTTAACCAAAATATGACGCTCCAAAAACCAAAGTTAGGTGAGCCATTGGAGGAGCCACACTCGAGCAAAGTAAAATGCTGTTATCTGAGTGAGTAAAGAGTTATCTGGCCCTAAAACAAAAGTACACCGTAGCAGACATCCTGGCAACCTACAAAGGAGCATGTACACACACTGCAGCATCAATGCTGTGGAGACAAACTAAGCTGATAATTTGTTGTAAAATCGACGTTAGATGACCTTGGATCATTTATCCTCAAGTCTGTACACTTACCAGCACTAAACCTGGCAATACTGTACATATCCAAATAAACACACACAGAGCCCTGACTGACCTTTGAGTTTTTATTGTGCATCTGTGAAGGTTTTTATTTATTTATTTATTTATTTATTTTTTTAAGTTTCTTGCCTCAATGCTTTGGCAATACTGTACTGGACCCTGCAATGGTCATACGAATTGAACTGAACAGAACGGAGTTTAATTGAATTCAGTCGACGTGAGAGAGACCGAGAGATATGATGCCGAGGTGTCGAAGCAGGACTGGGAGCGGTGTGGCCTTATACAGCTCTAATGCCTGTAATTGGATGTGAAACAAGTTTGAGGCACAAACAGAGAGAACAGGCTTCGCAAACACAAACAGTCCTGAATTGGCAGGAGAGAGAGAGAGAGAGAGAGAGAGAGAGAGAGAGAGAGAGAGAATGAATGCTGGTGTCGGTGTCTACTCCAGCAGGTTCACTCTGACAGAGAGGGTATAGCAGCTGGCCAAAAAGATCCTAATAAGAAAAGAAAAAAGATCAGTAGGAGCAGAAGAGTACAACAGGAGGAGGAACTGTCTGAAATATCAGAACAATGCAAAGAGAGACAGACAACGAAACAAAGCGAAACCAACAGAGATGATAACGAAGGAAAAATTAGCTGCTAGAAATGCCGCATCACTTAAACCCGCCCTGAACTTGTCCATTATACATAACGCTTTCCAGCACATCACCTTAATATACATCACCTCATCAGTTCATCACTAAACTTCATTAGACTAATATATACAGTTTCCAAACACTATTCCTCATGTTATTATAATTACCCTCATCACATAGATCAAGTAAACGTGCAGCAAATAAATGTACATTTTGTATCTTTATAGAATCGTATGAGAATTGTGTATCAGTAAGAGGAATGGCATGACACATAATATCGTAAACTGTTCCCATATTCATTTGGCAAAAACAAATGGCATATGATGACTCACAGCTTGTAGGGCATTACACCAAGGGCTGAAAAAACGAAATTTATAATGTATAGTAATATGAATGAATGAGAGGGAGAGACAGTCAGTGACAGATTTACACTGGCAGGGTTTTTTACGAGGGAAAATCTTGTATAAAATGGGCTTTTGCAGTTTCAGCGAGCCTGTACCCATCCTGTTTTTGGCTGACAGGACCAGAACATGATGTGGTCTTCTGCTGTTGTAGCCCATACATGCATAAGGGTTAAGGTTTTGTGCCTTTTGAGGTGCTTTTCTGCTCAGCACAGGTGTATGCAGTAGTCATGCCAGCTACCTCTGATCTCTCTCACTGAATTATTTTTTTTAAACCCTTGAATTTTACAGAACTAAAAGTACCACACTACAAATTTAAAACTTTTCCGAAGGATTCTCCCTCTATTGGTGATTTGATGATTTGATGATGACCATGGACAGCGCTGTCTAGCACATCGTTCCACAATCTCCCTTAGTAATTTCAGCAAGTTAAGACCTGGTGACTCTGAAGGCCATAGCATATGATTTACAATACTTTCATCCTTCTCAAAGCATTCAGTGAGCCCTCGTGCCCTTGTATGGGCACACTGTCATCCTGGAAGGAAACGTTTCATTATAGGATGAAGGAAAACAGTCAGAATATCTTTGCACTGATTTGCAGTCATCCTTGATGTCTTGTGGACTGGGAAATACTTTGCTCAGTAGAGTAGTTATTTCAGTTATGTTAACCTTTCTTTTAGCTTTCCTGTTAGCTTAATAAATGGACCCAAAAATGGACCTAAACCATGTCATATAAAATTCTTATAATATTTTACATTACAATATAGTCATCCCTCGGCTATCACAGGGGTTATGTTCTGGCGCCCCACGTGATAGGTCAAATCCACGAAGTAGCTACCTTATATTTATTTTATATATATATATTTATTTTATATATGTATGTATGTATGTATGTATGTATGTGTGTATTAAGGCTTTATAAACCCTTCCCACTCTCTTATTAACCTTTCCCACACTCTTATAAACACTTCCTATGCTCTTAAACACTTTCTACACTCTTTAACCTGCGTAACTTTAACAACATGTAAAATTCTATATGGTTACTATATGCCAGTGAGTTGACTTCCTGTTTATAGCCGTCCTAGCCAGTCCTAGTGCTCCCTCGCGGTCACCTGACTGGTCCGTTTGACGAGCGGAAGTGGCGTAAACCGCGTTTTTATTGTGAATTCATCTGCTCATGAAATACATACTGTATTTTATTTAGATTTAATATTCTTTTAATATGTTTGAATTAATATTTTTTATATTTTTTTATATTCCAGAATCCCGCAGTATCGAAAAAATCGCCGATTTAAAATTAGGAAAACCACAATGCAGTGAAGCTGCAATAGGTGAACCGCGATATTCCAAGAAACGAATGAACATCATAATAATGATTTGTTTTTTGCAAGGTTCATATATAAATTTGTTGGATATGTGGATGTGAGTATTCCTGTTTCACAGTGGAGCTGAACACTAATTTGTGACTGACAGGTCCACACTAATGCTAGTGGTCTTTGTCACAATGCATCAGGTGCATGAAATTTGTCACTAGTTTGTGCTCTCAGGAAGCCCAAAGCCTTTCTGTTCCATGATACTAAATGCAAATATGTGGTGGTTTAAATACTGCAGCAAGTAATGGTTTAAGCCAAAGCTCAAGTTGTTTTTGTAGTTTTTCTCAAGCGTAATATAAACAGTATTCATACTGGTTGACTTTTGTTTTGTTTTGTTTTGTTACATTGCCCACCGCCACTAATTTGCATCATTCTTGAGACACACCCTGCAGCTTTCAGAGCGCGGCAGGCATATGCTTCAGAAAATACAGGACATCTCTATGCCCTTACTGTATTCACTAAACCCACATCTGACAGATGATCTGACCGACAACTAGACCAGTAAAGACCAAACAAAAACCTGCTCTTCTATCTTCGAAAACAATCATAATCATTATGAAACTCCTGAAGTCTTTACGCACTAAAGCAAAGCCAGAATCAGACAAACGAGGGTTGCTGGCTCACTTAAGTATCATTATATGCTGATGCTTAGCTCCTCTCCATTAATCAGCACACATCCTAATCACCCGGTCCTTATTTACAGCTTCTTTAATGAACACCACCATCAGAGGAAATCTACTCGAGGTCACGCCCCAGACCTCATCATCTAGTAGTTTCCATGAAGACAGCTCTGTGTGTCATAATTGCATTTAAACACCCAAACGGAGAATGCGTATACTCTGTGATCACTTCATAAGGTACAACTTTTTAGCCAGGTGTACATGGGTGGTAAGTGCATATGATGCTGCTAATTAAATCTGCCTGCTGCGGCATGTATTTTAAGAAGAGCGTTCTTAGCAAAAGTGTGTATTCCAGCAAACGCTGAGGAGTTGTCAAACTGCATGGGTGTGTAGAGAGAAAAAGAGGGAAAAATAGAGAGAAAGACAGCAAAACAAAAACCCACAAATGTCCATATAGTGTTTTCTCTAAAAACTAGGTCACAGGCAGTAGCAGGCAAACAAGTATAATGAGGCATGATCATGCAGTACGTTCAGGCTTGTAAGTAAAGAAAGGGGCACATTAAGCAAAAAAAAAAAAAAAAAAAAAAAAAAAAAAAAAAAAACCAAGGAGACAACTGGAGAGCAAACCAAACTAACGTGAAGTGATGACAAAGGGCCAGAAAAGGATAGGAGACGCAGGCTCCTTAAGGTACTGCAAGGGCCCTTGAAGACCGAGCAGAACTACAGCTACAGCCAACCGAGAGGTTGCTTCAGGTCATGAACAAGTATTTATGTGCTTGTATACTTGTGCTGCACTTTCATTAGAAGACAAAATATAGATGAATCCAAAACAAGACAATTCAATCACAGAGATGAAGACAAATCAAGATTAATGTACTGTTTGTATGACTTCCATACAAAGACCGGATAGGAAACAGCAGCCCAGTGGAATGAATTAACTGTAGCAATAAAAGGGCTGCTGGAGGTATCATTCCTTTCTAGTAGGAGCTTTTCACAGCAGACTGAGGGGACACGTAACCCAACAACCTGTTACTAAGATACCATATAACTCCATTTAAATATAATCACTAGCGCACAGCAATGGGATCATCTGAATACACACAGACTCCTCAGGAAAGTAAAAGTAACTGAGCCTGTAATGTGTCTGTTGAGCTCTAATGTCATAGTCTATTTTTCAGCACACAGTCACCCAACAAGTGACCTCTTCCTGACCAAATAAACTGGAGGTATTTAAGCCAATTTAAACAGGCCAAATAGACTGATGCTTCACATGACCTAAGGCTAATAATAAACAGATGCAGAAAATGTGTTATTTAACAAAGAAAAAAAATCTAATCATTGACGTTGTGAAGCATTCTACAAGCAGATATTTACTTTATTAATTGGCAGTAAATTGGAGGGCTTTGAGAATAACATGGCAACCGTTTTGGCTTCTACAACATAAGTGACAACAGGACCTTGTCATGCAAGAGTTCTACCACATTAAATGGACTTATAAATGGTTAAAAAGCATGCAAATTCATACATTAAAATCTAAAAAATTGCAACTGCTGCCAAATCGCTGTGGTATACAATGAATGATGCACTTTGGTACAAAAGTCCTTTTCTGTCACAATTAAAAAAAAAAAAAAAAAAAAAAAAAAAAAAAAAAAAAAGTCTGCTTAATAGTGTGCTCTCGCAATTCTGACGCTTTTTTACCTCACAATTCTGCCTTTTTCTTGCAATCCATTTTTACTTTCAATTTGCAAAGCTTTTTGGCTAACATACAGCAGAGGAGGTGATGCTGCCTAATTGGCTAAAATAAAGTCAGAATTGTATGAAATAAAGTCAGAATTACAAGGAAAATGTTTGAGTTGTGAGGGGAAAAAGAAATACAAGAAATAATGTTGCAGTTGCAAAAAATAAACTTGGAATTATGCAAACATTTCTTATGCGCTGGAAACAGGCTTCCATACTTTGGGACATGCTGTTACTGACAAACAATCCACCTCAGGGTGGTAAAGGACCTCCGCTGTGTGTCAGGCCATATCACAGCAACTCATCATGGATTAATTTTCCATAACAGCGTGATTAAATATATAATAACGCTCAAGTAAACCTTCCCTAAAAACAAGCAGCATCATATCATTAACGAAATAAAACACCAGTCAAGAATTTTTCGCATCAATTCACAAAGTCTTTATGTAGATATTCTCTCATTAGCGCTATATTCTCTTCCCAAATCCCTGAAGATATATGAACAAAACAAACCCTATAAGAGCATAAACACTGAGGTTCTAATTCCGTGGCCCTGGGAGCTAAGTGTACTGCTCACAATCCTACCTGTGGACTAGGAGTAAAGGTATGTGAATGAGAAAAATGTACCACATACATTGAGCAGATTAAGACCACTTGAGGCCAAAATGCATGTGATCATTTACTGAAATGTATAAACTAGGCTAACTGAATAAAATCTTATCTAAAAATCAATTATAAAAGTGGAGTTCAGTACCGGGTTGTGAAACACACTCACCTCGATGAGCTTACGCTCATAGCTAGCTGCCAGTTCCTCCACATCTGCCACTGACCTGTGCTGCACAGCTGGAGCAGAGCTTTCGCAGTTCCTCAGCATGGGGAGAGCTGCAGGACAACAAGCAATGCACTGCATTATTCAAGCCAATAAAACTAGCACTGTACTTAACAAAAGATACTGAAGACTGCCTCAAGGAGGAAAAAGAGTGGGTTATTGACAAAACAAACATAATAAAGGCTGACTTATTGAATGATGAGTTATTTGGGCAGAACCATTTTCAGTCAGTCGATGTGCAGTTTTCTCTAAACGCTCAGAACAAACATAAAAAAATAAATTTCTTTTGCCTTCTGGACTTTTTGCATCAAGAAACTGCTTTGTTCCTTGTAAACATTTCTGAAAATGGTTCATCACTTAATGCCAGTAAACAGAACTCATTTAGCCTGCAAACACAGCATAATCTAATTTCAGAGAAGCACTCGGAACTGGTGGAGGCTGAGCTCTACAGATTTCATAAGAAGCGTAAAGAGTGAGCTTTTCCCCACCCTGCAAACTCAATTAAAAACCTCCATAACTCAACTTTTGACAATACAAATGCAGCCTCAACCACCCCAAGAGAAAATATGCTGAAGGGAGCCTAAGCCCAAGCCTGAATCTGACTGAAAAGTGAAACTACTCGAATCAGAGTCTCGTTTTAATCCCAGCTGAATAACACTCTGTATTTCAAGCTTTGGAGGTGGTGGGGGGGTGAGAGAGAGAGAGATTGATTTGAGAAGATGCGATGGTAGGATTAGGCTAGGCAGGACTGTCGTTAAGCGTCAGTGTAATGCGGAAGTGCCTGATAAGAAAAGGAAGAGACAAAGCCAATGGAAAGTGTAACACTGATGAAGAGCCGAGAGTAAATAGGTCTAACACAGCAAGCCCCAAGGCACGGTAATACTACACAGCTGTGTAGTCAGACAGTCTTACTCTAAGAAGCCTAAAGAAGCAGAACAGGCCTGATATCGTCTAAGCATTATCACTGCACCTGCACACAGTCACCTGCCATTTCAATGCTTAGGCTTATCTTCGCTTTTCAATAGCCGCTGTAGCCTTCTTACGCAAAGACAGCTACTGTCAGCAAGTGTGGTGAAAACACAGCCCACGCTGTCGATTCCAGGCCACCACCAAGCCTGATATGGTGCTCATAAAGAAGGGAGGGGTGTGTGTGTGTGTGTGTGTGTGCGCATGTGCAAGTTACCTTGAACTACAGAAATAGATATGCCTGCTTGTGTGCAAACACTAAAACCAAATTCACTGTAATGTTGAACATGCTTGCATTGTG
Organism: Chrysichthys cranchii; assembly: GCA_030068335.1. Taxonomy (NCBI): domain Eukaryota; kingdom Metazoa; phylum Chordata; class Actinopteri; order Siluriformes; family Claroteidae; genus Chrysichthys; species Chrysichthys cranchii. The sequence continues at coordinate 7,953,392 of JAQMCW010000006.1, forward strand.
TGTGTGTATGTACCATAATTTTAATACATTGTGTGACAAATGTATGTTATTTTTGACCTTGTGAGAACATGTGTCTGTCCCCACATTCGAAAACTCAATTTTACAAAATTATGTGAAACCAACCAACTGAAACTAAAACTGAAATAGCCAAAGGTCTTGTATTTGGTTTGGTTACTTATGGTTAAGGTCAGGGTTGGGTAAGGGTCGTCATAGTAAGGGTCTATGGCAGGGGTGCCCAATACGTCGATCGCGATCGGTCAATCGCGAAGGCACTGTGAGTCGATCGCCTGGCATTAAAAAAAATAATCACCCAGACACTTGGAGCCCCCGGCGCGGCTGCACGCGCATGCGTGGCAACCCATGCGTCATCAACCTATCATCTTCCCTCACTAAGAAATATGTCACTTGATTGACATACAGGACAGCCAATGTGACACGGGCAGTACCCGGATGTGTTATGTACCGTTGCTAAAGATTTCATCCGTCCGTCCGTCGTCCATCCAACCTGTCTTCATGAAACTTGCTTTGTGCACAGGGTACAGGTTTAGGCCTATTAGTTCCACTAAAGAGAAATCTGAATGCTACAGCATACAAAGCTATCTGATGGTAGCTCAGCGGTTAAGACTTAGGACTACTGTTCGGAAAGTCCTGAGTTCAACTCTAAGCCCCGCAAAACTGCCACTGCTGGGCCCTTGAGCAAAGCCCTTAACCCTCAACTGTTCAGTTGTATAAATTAGATAAATCTAAGCCGCTCTGGATAAGGGCATCTGCCAAATAACACTAATGTAATGTAATGTATACAACGGTCTGCTTATGACTATGTCGCAACACTTAGGCAAAAGATCCATATACGGGTACGACCGTCAGGTGTCCACAAACTTTTGGCCATAATTTGGTTCATAAAAATGGCAAGAAGCAAACTAAAAACAAAAGAAAGCAGAACAAAAGCCAGATATAAGCAATACAACGGTGTTCCATCCTACCATCCTTCTCCAGTATAACACTACTGGAGGATGAAACCATAATTATCCAACCCATCTACACTATATAGCCAGAGGTATGTGGACACCTGATCATCACACCCACATGTGGACCTTCCACAAATGTACCAGACCTTCTCACCAGCATCACAGCCCTCACTAATTCTCTTGTGGCTGAATGAGCACAGATCTCCACAGCCACACTCTAAAATGTAGTGGAAAGCCTTTGCAGAAGAGTGGATATTGTTATAGCAGCAGGGAGGACCAACTCCTTTTATTAATATTAATGCCCGAGATTATGGAACGTGACATTCAACAAACACAGATGGCTGTCATGGCCAAGTGTCTGCTTTGGTTTTTTGTTTTTTTGAAACCACACAGTGTACCATTCGCTGTTTTACTGCTATTAAAGGAAGAGGGAGGCTTATATTGGTGTCCCCTTACGCCAAATAAAGACAATCAACTGAGTCCGATATTTGCTTAATAGACCTTGCATTTGTGTTTTGTGTGTTAAAAAAAAAAAAAAAAAAAAAAAAAAAAAAAAAAAAAGCGAACGATTGGTATTACTGGGTCAAAGAGTTCTTTTAAGGCTGGACAACTGTGCAATGAGGGCTGGGTAAAAAGAATATACAATAAAGATGGTAGGCTCCACAGACTGCTTTAGCATTGAATCTGCTTTAACCTTGCTCTGGTACCATGGGGTCTATGTGACCCCAGCCCTCTTTAGACAATGTTGGGGGTTTTTTTTTTTAAACCATCACGATTAGTGACCTTGCCTGCCACGTATTTTCTCATAAGGCCTTCTTAAGTATGTGACACATGTTTGATAGTTTCAAAGTCTTTCCACTTATTTTTTTATTTAGGTTTCTTTTTGCTTCACCATAGTGCCTTCCATGTGACAAGTATTATGGGGTCAATTTGAACCCAAGTGAAAATAAACCTAAATAAAAAATAAGCGGAAAGACAGGTATGTGTGGTGACAGAAGCCAAAAACTGTCAGAAGAACCCCGATGCGAAATATTGTCTAGAGCTGCCACTAACGACTAATTTTCTAACGACCGATTTTTCGACTAATTTTTCGATTAATCGATTAATCTT
>JAQMCW010000006.1:7956391-7968275 GCA_030068335.1 Chrysichthys cranchii
TCACATGAAGCGTTGTGCAATATTATTTGGATTTTATAACACATTGTCATACCATATTATTTCAAGGAAAACAAAATGTAATGAAGTGGTGTTATTCTGGTCATATAGCATGTTTTTCGCCATGGGGTCAAACTGACCCCATGGTATCAAGAATGCGACTTTTTTCATGGCACCAGAGCAAGGTTAAAGAAAATCTGTTTTTATATTATAATGAATGAATAAATATTACTATGTTACCACTTTTGTTTTTCAAAAAATCAAAAGGTTAGTAATGCAACACACACTTTCCACTAACCACACTGTGCTTCTTTTGGTAAATCGGGGCACTGGCACATTTTTTTCAAATTATCTGAGGCAAGGGAGAAACGTTTGAGGAATGGCAGCTGTGCCTGCTAGCAATAAAAACTTCACCTCCAGTCCAATGACTTTACTTCCAGTTAAAAAAACCAAAAAAAAACCCCACATGCTCTGACCAAAGTTGAGCTAACAGAAGATATTAATAGTGTTTATCTAGAAGCACGTTGTAACCCTACAGGGTCTAGCAAGCATTTTTATGCTAGGTAAGCCTGTAACTGTGAATCAAATAATACAGTTCAGTTAAGCATCTTAGTCTGGATTTGGACACTATTCTAGTTCACTGATGTTGACTCATGGCCAGAGTATGCACAGAAGGGGAGTTTAACAGAGTTAGCATCCAGAAGAATTTCATTTGAAGAAACCTTTAATATTGACAAATGAAACCTCATATTGACAAATGAGCACACAGCTCACGTGTCTCTTCAAAATGCATTCTAAATTCATTAATCGCTTTATATATTTTAACAGCACGCCATAAGGAAAATATTCCAGCATGAGTATGCTTATTCAAGCCAAACATAGAGATGCTCTCATTGTCTGTTTTTGGTTTTTTGTTTGATTGTTTTTTGGACCGTGATCCATTTTCTCCCCAATTTGGTCATGTTCCAATTCCCACCCACTGGGTAGGGGTAGGGTTAGGGTTAAAGCTAAATAGTGCTTCCTCAAAAACACAGCCATCTGTATCTTTTCAAACTCCTGCTCTTGCTGTGCCACAAGACAGCGCAACACACTCAGAGGACCAAGTGCTATCTACCCTCTTCTGCATACATGAGCTCACAGACACCCATCATTGGCTAGTGTCACTGTGATTGACAGGGCAGAGAGGGCATAACACCCTTCCACCCAGAAGTTCACAGTCAGGGTGGCTGCAGTATTTTCTGGATTCAAACTCACGATCCCCTGATGAGAGGGAGCTGCACAGAATCACGTCACCAATAGCCTCATACATCCAAAAAAAAACCCAAAAAACAAAAAAGCCAATCCATCACAAAAAATGCTTTAACTGATGTACAAAACAACTTTCACAGAGTGATCCCTTTAAAACAGCAAAGATACAAGCAACCTGTGGCCAACATGCTGTGCTCTTTAAGGAGAATTCTTACATCTCAACATCAGTGCCCTTTAATCCCAGCATCGCTCACACACTCGGAAAATGAAGCCAGTTTATTGTCAAGTGGCCATAAGTGTCAAGCTTCCACAGGCCACTTCAGTTCAATAATAAGTAACCTGCAAGTGCTATGTCATGGACTAACCAGCTCTCTCTCCATCATTATAAATGAGGTGACTGGCCCTAAAAGCTGAGGATTTGTGAGAAAACAGTCGGACTTGCAGTTAACAGCTTCCATGATCTGTCTCGCACCCAAGCCAAACAGAAAAGCTGTTTATCACCACTCTTTGGTACCACACGCTGAATACATGGTCACCAAAATCACTGGTTAACACGTTCTGCATAAATGTACAATTATTAATCATTTTACATCCAAATGGAGGCTAAAAATCTGTGTTGACGCACCTACAGGGACAATACACACACCAGAGTGACAAACAGAAGCATAATCACAGTCTGTTGATGTGCTACAGGAGGGGGAAAAAACATTTGGCAGACTTAATGAATGTGGTGATCAAAGTAATTTTCGTCCGCTCTGACCACCGAGCAGCCGCTGACGCTGTGAGACTGCTTGGGATAAATCCGGCGTGTAGTTCAGTCAGAGAGGTGTCCTCAAATTACAACTCTCGCCAGAGACACCTTGCAAAAAATGGATGCACACACAGACAGACAGACACACACACACGCACGCACAAACACACAGGCGTAGTGCTCATACATAAACTGAATACATTTAGTTACTACAAGCTTAAATCTGGCCTTGAGCAGAACGAAGGCAAATCAAGCGACGCCTCACACAAACTGCAGTGAGAAAGATTGAACAAAAACTCATCAAACTGAACACCGATCCATCTTTTTTAAGGTAGCGTGTGCTCAATAAATCATTTATGTTCCAGTAAGCACACAGAATTCATCTCATCAGATTTCAACAAGTATCTGGGATTCCATCACAACTTCTGTCTACTACACAACACAAAATAAAAAATCTCCAATAATGTCACCTGAATCACATCCCAGATCCCAGGGTAATTTCCCATCCATTTTTTGCACCTGCTTTATCTTTGGGCTTCCTCCAATCAAAGAAAGGGCATTGTGTATGTGATCACATCCCTGTATGGGAAATTGAAACACAGATCAATAAACGTGTCAGGGCTGATAATAGAACCATGTCGGCTTCTGCAGTGAGGTGATAAAGACTGATGAAGAATAACTCGAAGCTATTGCTCCTGTCAGCCACCAACACTGAGGCACTGTGTCTAATGCCCTGCAACACACGGCCTGCTTTTAGCGATATCAGTGCCATCTGTATCTGAGAGATCACAGCTAATTTGATGAGAGAAAGCTCACATTTTGCCTGGAAAGAAGAGTTGTGCAGTGAAGGACCTTCCCAAATACAAATCATATGGGGAGTGTAACAACAAAATGAGTCCAGTGCTGCAAAAGATCATTTCGAGATATAATTACCTGAAACGAGAGCACGTCAAAAATGACCAACATATCGTTTTGCTTTGGGTTTCTTTTTTTTTTTTTTTTTTTTACCATAAATGTATTCCTTAATCTACAATGCATCCGTCACCATAATATTATACTGTAAAACAACTTATAACTCTGAGTTTGTGGGCCAAATTAATTGCTGTGTGTTAATTTCAATGCACAGAGCAAAAGTTTCCTCCTGATTTTCTCCAAACTTAATTAAAGGATAAAAACAATACCATAAACATTTTTTTTTTTTTTAACTAATTTCTTTGAATTGGCTACACCAAATTTAAACACATGACTCCTTATTTAAGAGTTCGCTCGAATTTTACTTAGGTGAAAATGATGAGATAAGATGATGGCAGGCACGAGGTATAAATGTAACAAAATGACTAAGAAATTAACAAAAAAAAAAAAACTATTTTGCTCACCTGAATACGGACTATTTTAAAATGCAAGACACATTTGCACAAAAGCATATTCTTTAATCATTTATAATAAATCATTCAAATTCACCACATCTAGGTCGATCATGGGGCCTTTCTGTGCAGAGTCTACATGTCCTCCCCGTGCCTGCGTGGGTTTCCTCCGGGTACTCCAGGTTCCTCCCACAGCACAAAGACTAATGGGTTAGGTCAACTGGCTACTCTAATTTGTCCATAAGTGCGAAGGGTGGGGTGCAAGACCGGACACATTGCTTAGGCTGTAAGAGCTCTTCGGTGAATCAGCAACTCGGTATGATACTGGATATGATCATGGCCATTGTGCGTGGTACTGATGACATTGTACTGAAACGTTTCATTCTATGAAGCATCACACCTTTGTTTGATAAAATATTAAAAACAACAACAAAAGAAAATCTATGAAATGACATCTATGATCATCACTGGCAAAACAAGAAGCTGGAATCTAGTTTCATATGCTTTGTGGAGACGCTTTTAAAAATTCGGGGTAATTTGACAACAGTGATGTCCTGATCAATTATTAACACAGAAATTCTAATTTTTATACCTTAGAACTTGCATAATGCTGCAAGTCAACTGAAGCGATTCTGCAATGGCTTTTGGAAAATAGGAGTACGGACAGAGGAGGTGTGGAAAAAAACAGCTACATGGGAGGAGATTAAATCATCTCTGTCTCTCTCTCTCTCTCTCTCTCTCTCTCTTTCCATCTGCTTGGAATAGGCTGTTTACAACACCCCTGAAACAACTGTGTGTGTGTGCGTGCGTGAGAGAGAGGAATAATTTTGCATTCGTTTTATTACAGTGAAAGCATTTCTCACCGTAGGTGTGACCCACCTCTCTAAGACAAGCTTACAAGCTTCCCAGTAACGAACATTAGAGGCGATATTAGCACGGCATCGTTTGCTGCCGTGTCGACGTCCTCGTATTGACTGATAACACGGCAAACCACGGAACCAGCGGCCAGAGTAGAAGATCCGTGCTCGCACTAAACGACACAAGCATTTCAGTCAAAGTTAAAGGAGGCCTTAGAGATCGGAAACGCTCGGATAATCACCAGTGTGCGCGTGCACAGTCACATCACCTCCATGCTGAGCGCCTCGTGCAATAAAAGCAATGAGCCCTTTCTCTCTAAAGAGATGGAGGTGAGAAATGCCAGTTGTTATCCGAGAGAACCTACTTTATCAGACACTGAGCTACCCCATTCCAGGCACTGTAATTGACTGCCATGTCCAAAAGTCAATCTAATTGCTTTTTTGTTATTGTGTTAATAGCCTTGACAGCAGTGAAGGGAGCTGTCCCTCCCCAGGGGAGAGACACCAGAGCACATAGACGATTAATTTGCCTCCCCGTGATAATTAAACGCATGACGGTAGATAAACTCTCCCGATGACTAATGACAAATGTTGAAGTGGGTCAAATCAATTATTTCAACATTAAGAGCAGAGAAATCGGTGAATTCACAGCAACCCCTCAAGGCAACACGTTGCCAGGGCGTGCAGCTTGGGGATGGCTGTGCTAGGACTAAAGCTAATCATGAGAGTAATAAAGCAACACTGCTCTGCTCTCTCTTTTTTTTTTTTTTTACTGAAACAAATGCAAAGCACTTAAACACTGGAAAAGGGGCCATCCATTCAATGATTCAATTAAGATTGGATCTCTGGTGAAAAATACAAAACAAGCAAAGTGTTCAGATTCAGGGAGAGCTCAGCTGTCACGATATAACGCGGGCAGTCTTGAATGCACCGTGTGCTTTACAAGTAGCGCGTGTGATATACGCTGCATTTGTAACTAAAATATTTGCTTCCTGTTCGTCAAATCAGATTTTTCTATGGTCACTCAATTCTGTCAAAAACATCAGATCAGTCACATATCAATATCAAAGTATAACCTCATGTAATAAGCAAATCTTCTTATTTGATCAGCCCATTTATGAGTCCCTTTAGTGTACGCATTTCGATGAGACCGGTTCCAATTCAAGGCTGGGCACTTATCTAGAAGCGTGAAGTAGCATGCAGACATTAAGTATTGATGTCCCCATCTGGTGCTTGGCGAAAAAACAAGAGGAAGTAGTCACACGCGTGTGCTTCGCTCGCCAGCACACCAACCCTCCCTGTCTTCCTGCTAAAACCCTCCACTACTTCACTCGCCTTCTTACAAAGTCAATAAGAAAAGGCCTTTCATTTCATATCAAATGAAACGTGCCCCATCCCTGATAAAGAATTGAAAAGAAGCGGATGGAGGATGGGAAGGAAGAGAATCACCGTCTGTGCATTCTGTTAGCAAGCGTAATTTAGACTGTTCCTATTCTGGGGTTTGGGAAGCGAGGAGACGAGAGGCCGTATCTTGGCTGGCAGCGGGACTCAGTGTTAGCTGATGCTATCATGGCTCTATTATGAGAGTGAGCAGTCTGACACTTGGGAGAATAGGAGCTTTTTCCCCACCATCGGCATCCATCAATAGGGTAATTGAGCACATTTCGCTAGAGAGCGTTGACAAAGAGTCTCTAGAGAGGCCATCAGCAAACCACCTACGACCTCCATTAATATTTCTCTACTTTACAGATGAGCTAAGACTAGATGGGTCTGTACAGTTTTTACAGCAACGTGCAACCAGAAAAACGCATACAAATAAGACCCTACCAATATTTTTAATCAAGGATGATATTACAAATGCCACAAAAAAAAAAATAATAATAATAATTCTAGTTGAGCCTGATCCATCAGAAGCAGGTGAGTGTGACCCATCACAATCAGGATCTGACTACAGCTGAGCAAAATGCAGCTCAATCCTGACCAGCACTAAGGACGGAACAAATAACTCCTGTCATTACTTATAATAATATCTATTACTAGCACAGTAATGACCACCACAATCAGTAAGCAAAATTAAAATGAATAAATAATCAGTCAAATCCACTGAAAGGTCAACCAAATGACTTCTAAATGTCTGCCTTCCATTTTGTGCTGCACTAAATTGTACAAGATTAAGCCTGCTGCTCATCTCTGTTCTCTCTCACACGAGTGATAATGTTGACCCAAAAAAAAAAAAAGTGGAACTGGACTGTTTGTATCGGAATCACGAGAGATGCACCATCTTCTGTGTAATCGTACTGATTCACGCAAATTAAGGATGATGAATACTGCAAATTATGTCGGTTACCCTGTTTCACTGTTTCACCTTGACTTTAATAAATACAGAAATATGGTAATATTTCTAATTTCCTTCTACTCCTGTCTACCAATTCATTTTTTAATCTGATCAGGATTGATTCACAATCATTTTGTGTCCAATTGTGAACCCCCCAAAAACACAGATGTTTCACAATCCCCTTGTTCTGGACTCCCTAAACCCTACTACCACTGTTTGCCCATGTAGAGGATGCGACTTTAATATAAACCCTCTGGCCTCTGCGTAAACTAATACTGATGTAATCATGTTACACTGCTACCTCTGCTTCCAGTCCTCATATATTCAAACTTTATTACACACAATCAAACAACCAGAAGAACATGGCATTGTCCACCAGAACTAAACCAAAACAACTATATTTGGCTAATCAGCACGGCACACTGCTGTGTTAGGCTTTTGAACACAGCATGTCACCTTCTCTCTCAACCACACTCTCTTTCAGCTCATAATAGCAATGCGATAAATACTGACAGTGCAAGAGATTTTATGGAAAGCTCACTTACAAAAATAAGAAAAGAAAAACGATTAGAGGAACGTAATTAGGGTATCTACCACTTTATAAGGAACACCTGTAAACCTGCACATTCCTGCGGTTCATTGTTACCACAGGTGTGTGCGCTTCTAGATGGCCATTTAATACAGGGAACCCATGGTTCTCCAAGGTATCCTACTGTGAAAATTTGAAATCATAACTCCTCTGCCCGAAGACTTTAGCATGGTTCACTGATTTCATAGTTATTCCAGACCTGGCAATAATCTAAAGTCAGCCTTTGTACTCTTCCATACACGAGCCCTGTATGAAGATTACTTACCTTAGAATTAGATCAACAGCCTTTTGATAATACACAAGTCACTTTAATAAAATACTGAAGAAGAAATAACTGACTTCTGCTTCAGACACTTCAAATTGCGTGTCAAATTTCATGTCTCACACCATGCAACACCTGAGCTACAGCAGGGGCACCAACCCTCAGAGCTAGGCTCTGCTTGTAAAATACAGCTGCACTGCAGAGAAATGTAACCTCTGACAATATCTCATCCCACTTATATGTGTGTGTGTGTGCGCACGAGTGTGAGAAAGAAAAACGTATATAGACTTCTGGTGCTAAAAAGCATATTGCCATTTCCTGAAATTCTGGCCCCACTTTGCAAGGTCATTTCTACAACTTTATCATTTCAAAAAATATGCCATTTCAGGCTGACTCCAAGGTCATCGCAAAGCGACCGTGGGAGAAATGTCTTTCTGAACAATTTCACGGAGAATTCTTTCTTTCCCGCAGGCAGCCTGCAGCCCATCTACGACACAATAAGCTATAAATGCCTATCAGCTCATTTCCCATCCACATGAAAAGAAAATGTGTTCACATGAGATTGGCTTGACATGCTCACTGTTAACAGTGCAGGCTAATCACAAGGGCTGACGTAAAGAGTAAACCTAAAGCTAGCCTGAACGCAAACTCTTGTCATAATTATCTCTCGAAGTCTAATCATTTGATGTCAAACTTCTCTTTTTGGCCTTTCTTCTCCGGTAACAAAAGAGACATTCTGTTATAGGCATAAGAGAAAGGCACTGTGCTATTAGAAACCGAAGAACTAAAACAAACTGCAGACCCTGCCCTGCACAGCAGGTATTCATCACCTACAACAATAATGAAATCATATCTGAGCCACCAGTCCACAGACACTGAAGACAGAGCAACAAGTTATAGTATCGTGCATCCAATTGTTTTGTGTGGGTTATTTTCCCATCTCGGCAGTATTCCTTGGTGGATTTTTAGAAATTACAACAGAAAACATGTCCCTGTGCCCAAATCCAATATATAAACAGTTTTATACAGGGTACAAACATGCAAAACACAAAAACTACAGAGTGGAAAAGAGCAACCAGGGTTTTACTACATGCACACAACATGTCTAGTATCCAGTCTGTGGTCTATCAGGCAAGGAAGTATATGTTACCGAAAAACAACTTATAATGTCATCCTTAATTTTATTATCCTTTATTTTTTAAAGCTGTGTAGAAACCATGCTGAGTGCCAGAACAAACCATCTGTGGCACTACACTAAAATGATGCTGCATTCAACTTTCGAGCAGTAAGTAGTAGCTCGGAAGTGCATAATGTTTACGCTATAAAGTGGTTTAAAAAAAAAAAAAAAAAGATGCCTCCAAATTTATCTTCTGTTAGGAAAAAGCTAGTCAGCTAACTGTGTAGTTAATATTATAGGTCTAACAAGCTCATTCTCAACTGAAAATGTGCAGACTGACAGAAAGACTACAGTAACTCAGATAACCACTCTGTACAACTGTGGTGCACAAAAAAGCAGCTCAGAATGCACCGCACATCAAACCTTGAGGTGGTTGGACAACAGCAGCTGAAGACAAAGTAGGGTGCACTTCTGTCAGCAAAGAACAGAAAGCTGAGGTTACAAATGTGCAAAGACTCATTAAAAAAATGGACAGATGAAGACTGGACAAATGTAGCCTGGTCTGAAAAACCTTAACTTTTGCTGAGGTACACAGATGGTAGGGTCAGAATTTGGCATGAATAGCAAGAATCCATGGACCCAACCTGCCTTGTGTCACACAGTCCAGGCAGTTGGAGGTGGTGTAAGGAATATTTTCTTGGCTCACATTGGTCCTGTTAATATCAATCAATCATTGATGAATGCCACAGCTTATCTGAGTGCTGATCATGTGAATGTGTCTAGCGCGTACCGAGGACAGAGACTTAGCGCACATGTTGTCTTCTTGCCCACCCCACCCCCCATACCAGTTGTGTCTTAGCATCCTTCTTCCTTTGCAACCTGTTTGAGAAGAGAAAGGCAGTCATGCAGTTCTCAAATATTCAATATAAATACAGGAGTTCATCTGCAAAGCTGCAAAAACAACTATCATCACACAGAGCTGACAGTGACACCGGCTCTGCTCAAAATATTGCCTTCTTGATTTATAACTAGTACAAGTTTTTTTTAAGGCAGTATATTCAAATCAGCCTCTTTAAAGTCATCTGATTAAATATGTTGAAAATGTGTATGAACGCATAACAACTACAAGGATAGATAAAGAATACTGTATGTATAACATGCATATGCTGTATCTGTTCCTTCTGCTGAATCTGTTCATGATGTAAAATGGACACAAACTAGAGGCCAAAAACAGGTGTCTGGTACGTCAACAATAATGTCAACTAAAGTTTTTCCTCTCATGTTCTAAGAAGTGGTTTCTTATTTGTGAATTTGGTGAGAATCAAAATGAGACAGTTGAACAGTAACCCTCCAGATGAAAGGAGAATGGTGGGGGAGGAGCCAAGGGAATTGCAGAGGATCGGACTTGCACATACAAATGGTCAAACTTGTCGAAGCTTCACCATCCAAAAGGGAATGTAACCCACACACAGACCATTAGCCCGGTCTGATACACGCCTCTCACTTGGTCAGAATACATCTCTACAGAAACAATGTTCTTTCTATTTTAGGACCGAGTGTGTTTGTGACTCAACATTAAAGTACAATTTTGTGCTAATCAAATCTTTACATTTTTAACTTTATTAGAAACTAAATAAAGAGTTCAGGGTTTGAGTGTGTCGTATCGCTGGCTTTGACTTACATAAATCATTGCCAGGCTTTATGAAGACCTTGCTTACTTACTTGTTCAGAACAATGTTTTCAAATGTTAAGAGTTAGTAAGTTACATGAAACTTTTTAATTACATTTACCCCGTCACCTTTGTCAACGGAAAGATGTTGTCAACAATAATTTGTCATTATTCTCATCAGTGTAATTGACACTCTGCAAAAAGCTTTCAAGGTGGTGGAGAGGATACCCTACCACAGGGAACGAAGTATATCGCTTCCTCATACATTCATGCAAAAACACACATAAATAATCTCCAGCATGCATATCTAATTTAATCAAGCAGGAAGTTGATGACAATTATACTGCCATTAAGGCACTGCTCCTTACATATTGAGGCCTACAGTAGAACTCCACACTCTTAAGGTTTATCCATTCCCAGTAGTTACATCCATTAGCATAAATATTAGGCACCTCAATTAACCATGATGTCTATGACAAGAGATAAACACTACGGAGAAATTAAAAAGTACACTAATACATTCACGAATGTTGCCCTTCTACAGTAACCGGTTGGATTTTTACATTTTTATGGTGCCTCAAAAAATAATCTCTTAACCAAAGAGAGTCCATTTTAGGGTAAGAGTTCATTTACATTAAAAATAAATAAATAAATAAATAAATAAACAAACAAAAAAATCGAGAAGTAACACAATCTAAAAGCCTTGAAGGCTAATGATGCCAGATCCATTTTTCCCCCTCTCACTAATAGTGAGAGCAGCCGCAGTCTAAGACATTTATGAGAAGTACTCAGCTGGTGCAGACAGCTGCTCCAACAGCTTCTAGGTCTGGCTAAATTTGTGCTGCATGCTAATCTGATGAACACAAGGAAAAATGCAAACTAATTCACATGCCTCTGTCTTGGGGAAAAAAAAAGATAAAATCGTTCCTATCGTGAGAAAAACTCAGGCCAACTACTTACCATCTGTACTGTTCTTCCTGAGCTCAGACTTCAGAGTTTGTCAAAACGGAGAGAAAAAAAAAAAATCAGACTTGGCCTACAGGTTGGAATACAGATTAGCTAGCCCAGAATATACATACACGTTATACAGCCAATTCAATATGCAGTCTGGGCGGCACGGTGGTCTGGTGGTTAACACGGTCATCTCACAGCAAGAAAGTTCTGGGTTCAATCCCGTGGTTGCCCTGAGCACCTTTCTGTGTGGAGTCTGCATGTTCTCCCAGTGTCCACATGGGTTTCCTTCGGGTACACAGTTTCCTCCAACAGTCCAAAGACATGTACAGAGGGGATTAGGCTAATTGGCTACTCTAAATTGCCCATAGGCGTGAATGTGAGTGTGAATGGTTGTTCGTCTCTGTGTGTTGGCCCTGCGGTGAATTGGTGACCTGCCCAGGGTTTACCCCGCCTCTCGCCCGAAGTCAGCTGGGATTGGAAAAAACGTGACCCTGAACAGGATTAAGTGGCAGAAAATGAGTGAGTGAATATTCAGTGTGCATCGTTAATAAAGAACAACTACTCTTTTTGAGTATGAACCATGTATACAGTGAGCCCCCACCTATCGCGGGGGTTACGTTCCGCCGACCCCCCACGAAAGGTGAAACCGCGAAACTGCCGAGCTACATTAATTTTTATTATTTATATATATTTTCAGGCTTTATAAACCATTTCCACTCTCTTATTAACCTTTCCCACACT
>JAQMCW010000006.1:7976398-7987061 GCA_030068335.1 Chrysichthys cranchii
CCCCCCCCCCCCCCCCCCCCCCCCCCGGGGGGCTGATGGTAGTTAATGACAGACGCTCAGATCTACCTTCAACCTATGCACTTACACTGCCAAGAGATTTGTTTAAGGGCATGTAACAGTTCCTTGTACTGGCAGCCTAATCATCAGTCCTGCTTATGTTTCAAGTCATAAGGTGGGGAAGCTGGAGCCAATCCCAACTGTCTTTGGGAAAGAGACAAGACATGTCTCGAGAGACTCTGGACAGGTCGGAAATCTATGGCAGGGTTAACACAGAGGCAAACAACCTTTCACGCCCACATTCACACCTATATGCAATTTAAAGTAGCCAGTTAACCTAATCTACATGTCTTTGGGCTGTGGGAGGAAACCTGAGTACTCCGAGGAACTCACACAGGCCAGGGGAGAACATGCAAACTTCACACAGAAAGGCCTTAATAAATGTAGATTACTTTACTTATTAGATTTTAGCATAAAAAACTGTTAAAAGCACAGATTTTGGAAATGATATAAAACAATTATTATTTTTTTTGTTCTTATTATAATAGAATCCTGTTCACTATATCCTGCTGAATACAAATGCTAGGGGAAAAGGTTCATCTTGGATTTTGCATGTAGCAAGTGGCCCCTCTGGACCAGGATAACTGTACAGAGGAGGCCAGCTGTTCAAACACCCCCCTAACCAGATGACACCTCTGTCTGGAGCTCTGCAACTGATAGGCCACTTAGCAATGCACATTTACATGATTTTTGCCACTTATTTACAATGTTCAATACCGGGAAATTTGATCATGTGTGAACGGGAGAGTTTCTCTGTTCATCCTTCTGTCATGCAACTTCATAGAAATGCATTTATTCAACAGCAGGTGTGAGGTAAAGAAGATGTGACAGTGCTTGAATCTGAGCGATGAACAAAACATGTCATGGGCATCTCACGTGCTTTCAGGAGTTGATGTCAGGTGTGTAGATTTGCTTAAAAAAGTTCCAAGCAGCTGCACCTGAGGGTTAAACACACTAATAGGACATGGGAAAATGGCTTTATTTAAGCTTGTATGTCAATTTGGTCTTCAGGGCCATGTTTTATTTTTTTCCCCAACTGCTACTCATCGTTAAAGCAGGTGTATAGCAAAGTGCATCATTAGTCCAGTGTGGCAGACATGAAGGGAGATTGTTGATGTGCAGATCTGAGAGCCCAGTGCAAGAACAGAGGGGGCAGCAGACAAAACACATGGCAGCGTTGAGGAAAATTAGGAAATTTACATCAAGGGTGCTGCTCAGTGCACAGACTGCCTGCCATGTTCAATGGCGGGCCCGGGGGGGTGGTGTACGCAGCATGTGGCCGCTGGATAAAAGGTCATTATTAGGCGTTTGACTGGGGCTTGTCTCCGGCTCGCTTCCTTCTGGGACCACACATTCTCACATGGTCTCACATACACACACACACACACACACACACACACACACACACACACCCAACTCTGTTGTGCAGAGAGGCAACGACAAGACAAAGCAGGCCATGACTGCAGGGAACTGATGCACATCAGGCCGATTAGAGCAACAAAATATATAACCGCAAGAATTTTGCCGCCATTTTACTGCAGCATGCACAACATCCCATTAAGCAGATCTACTGATGTGTTCAAAGCAGAAAAAACCCCAATAACAATAACAGATTTTGTGATTCACAAAAGACTCACATCCAAACTGTTTTTAAATGGTTTGTACCCCAAAGGTTCGAGTTATGCGTAGTCACAGAAATAATAAATCACTTTGCACTCTATCTCCATAAGACAACAGTTTTATCAGGCAATTACACGGGTGTGTTCCACACCTCCAGAGCCTATAGAGGTGGTCAAATAGTGCCTGAGGATATTCATTCAACATGCTCCACAAATTAGCTCCCCCCCCAAAATGTAATTAGTAATAATTTTCCCCTTTATATCTTCGATGTCAGCCTTGTTTGGCTTTTGATAAAGCCCTTTAAAATGGAATACCCTTTGCACAGCATGTTTTCATCCTCCAGCAAACTAACTTTTATTAAAAAAAAAAAAAGAACCCTAAGGACAAGTTAAAAAGTTTGCCTGCTCAGAAACTAGGCTAATGACACAGAAATTTCCTCCTCGTCTCCGTTGTGGGAACTAACGTGAGTGAGAGCTATACTGCTTTGACAGGTCAGCCATTTTTGGAGTAGTTTTCACGTCAAGCTCAGCATGAGTGCATGAATTAAGACTCACAGTCAATGCTCTGGTTGCCTTCTCTCTTCAGCATTTGGACAGCACCCACATATTTCTTCAGCTGGACCTTCAGCACCTCATTTTCCCTGCAAAACAGACAGAAGTGCCGTGTGTGACTCAGCCATGCCCGTATTCCCAGCACGGCCCATCAATTTGATTTCTTCTTATGATGTCCATTTTTTTCCTTTTATGAGAGCTCATAAACAGCTCTAACCTCTAGACCTCTAATAGCGATCACCAAACAGGATAAACAAATCGGTGTCAAAGCTTGTAAGGAAATCTCGATTATAAATGAATGAATAAAGCGATCAAGAGAAATTACCATAAACTATTAGTCATCCAACATCTAAAAGAATGTCTACAGCATATGAACCCAGCAAATGGCACTCTGCCACCATGGCTAATAAAAACCTGATTCAATTCTTGGAACAGCTTTACAGCTGCTGGTGAGTAACTTTCCTGAGCTGTGGCCAAAGGGCTGTGAGGTGTGTGTGTGCACGCGCTTATACTCAAGCTAGGCTGATTCTCCTGGTTTGGGGAAAAATCAATCATAATCAATTCAGGCTGTGAGGCTGTGAAAAGAAGCTTTCCTATTCTTGCTGAGGGCCTCTTGCAGCTCTCTTATCGCACCACATTTTAAGGTCTTGAATAGCCAGGGGAATGGAGGATTTCCGGAGGCGTTCGGATGGGCCAGTGTGGTTATTAGGAGCCAGCGAGCTGTGCACAATTCCTGTGTGATTTAATTAAAGCTAATGAATGGCAGGTCTTCTGTGGGGAGCTCTCTACCCCTCAAGTGTGCCACATTGATCTTTTCCATTGTCCATGCTGGGCAAGCCTCAGAGTTCTCACATGCCAAAACCCAGCCATCCATTATCTAGACCACTTATCCATTAAGGGTCACGAGGGAGCTGAAGGCAATCCCAGCTGACTTCGGGCGAGAGGCGGGGTACACCCCGGGAAGGTCGCCAATCTATCGCAGGGGCACATGCCAACAATGTCATATTAGAGAAATGAAGATCCCACACAAGGAGGGGAACACAGGCATCTCTAATGAGAATTTTACAGTCAGGCTACAGTAGACCATAAGGAACATCACTTATTTCATAAGCATCACGTTTCAGTCTTGGGGGAGGAGATCATATAATTAGGGAAGGTACAAAAATTAGGGGGTGGTAAAACATTTGCCTTATTGTCTAAAGATTGTGAGAGTGAATCACGATGATGTCACAGGCATTCATGCCCAGGAGATAAGAAAGCAAAACCAGCCTCTGCTCTGTCAATCACAGTGATATTAACCAGTTGCAGAAGAAGGCAGACAGCACTTTCCTCTGAGTGTACACAGTGTGCCTTGTCATGCAGGATGGAAGAAAGCGGTTAATATAACTGCAGTGTATTATTATTCCATCTTGAAAATTTGTCATTTATTATCGTTTTTATTTGATCGATTAGTCATTTTAAATGTAATGAAGGAAACTGTTCATGTTAATAAAACATATCGCATGACATTCACCTGATAGTAGTTACACGCACACAAAGTTCAGCTGTGTAATTGCTGTTCCATTTTCTAACTGTCAGAACTGACCTTTTTATCAGTAAAATGAAATGATTTTGTGAGCTTCCTGGGGCTTATCATCACAGTCCCTACTATTTACACAGCAGGATAGAGGTGGCAGGACACACATTTTCAAAACGAACTTTCAGAACTGAGCTTTTTCGAAATGGAAACGGGGGGGGATCATGAGTCCAATTCTAAATGTTAAACACATTAAAAATGACCTTCAAAGCAAATTTTGCAAAAATTTCCATCACTGCGTAATTTGGGCGAGCAGAAAGGTCTAACTAAGCCGTGGTTTTCATTGCACGTCGGGCAGATGTCTGCAAGTAACCCTGCCACCACATAAAGCTTTCAGTGAAACAGGATCACAGAAAGGGTTAGAAGACCTAGCTTACCACCAGGGAGATGAAACTAAATGAGATACCCAATGTGACCAAGTCCTCCACACAGGTTAATAAAGAGGAGAGGTAGTTATGGCAAGGAGATGGAGTTCAGATTGGATGTGTTTCCTGCTTTCAGTGTAGCAGTAACTGGCCTTACAAATACTGGACAAGACTCTATTGAATGGCGTTATGAGAGAATGATGAAACACAGTTGAAGTGTGAGAAACATTACTATTACATTGTGAGATATTATGAATGAGTCACTGGTTTGGATCTAGTAGACAGGTGAGAAACAGGCATCAATGACATGAAAGCTAATGGAGATTTCTTTGACATGACACTTTTATTGTAAATCCTGCCAATCCCACTTCCTGCTCACTGCAGAGGGCTTCCTACTGTGCTAAATAAATTCACTCTTCGCTTACTCTGTGTGTTATCTATGGGAGAATGCCATTACACTAAAACTAATGAAATGCCAGCACAGCTCATGTCTCTGACAATAAAGCCAAACAAATGTGGTTAAAAACAGTCAACTGCATTTTGTTTTTCTGCCGCAGTCCGAGACCGAGATCACCTACCCACACCACGAGCACAATTTTTCGCCCAAAACCGCCTGGTCTACATTGGCCAGGTTCCTGTAACAGGGTGTTCAGCGTCATTGTAGAGAAGGCAGCATTTTGGCTGAGGAGGTGCGAGTGCGTGAGTGTGTCGACCTGGCACTGAGCACGGCTCCACGTCTTAAGCACTGCCCACCGTGCTCGACTGAATCAAGAGCGCGCAGCTCCAAAGATCTCTCACTAAGCAGCCGGCCAAGCTGCCCCCTTATTTTTAGTCTCTATCGACTTGGCAGGATTTCATTTGAGTCAGACACTTTGATTGACTTCACTGCTCCTTCTGCCTCAGAGTCTAAAAACTGAGACCGATGAAGCCAAAATAAGACAAGCTTAAGTCACCCACGTTCCTTCCTCAAGCAGGGAAATGAATGAGGGGGAAATTTTTACCCAGTACAGTAGTAGAGTACAGTTTTATACATTAGCTATTATACAGAAGAGCTGATGTATTCCACACTACTTCAAAATCTTACAAAGATTATAACGTTTTCTGGATGGTAATGGTATATACGTTATATTCATGCAGTGTAACAATCAAATCGACAAAGAAATCCATCAAGGATAATCCCGTTCCAGCATTAAAAAAAAAAAAAAAAAAAAAAAAACACAAAGATTCCCAGTCTATTGCTGCACACACTGATTTTTCTTTCTTTTCCACTTATGCTATGTACATGAAATCCTATCTTTAATGAAGAGTGATATGCCACAAAGAACTCAAAAAAATAACCTAATGTTGTTCAAATGTCATTTAAAGCTGCATATGAATGACTCAAACTGCTCTGTATACTCATTGTGTTTGTCTTGTAGATTTCAGAGACCCTGTAAAAAAAATTATCTCTGGGGTTGGTAAATATAATGCACATGAATTACAGAACTTTTTACTTAAAATAGCCGAGTAATCAAGTGCAATCTGTGATTTTGTAGTTTCTACAGTAAAAGACATTTAAGAAAAAGATACTTTTACTTAAAAAGGTCCACTATGCAGGATTCAACCACCTGAATGCCCCTCCATTACCGCTCCCTTTCCAAGTATGTATTAGAACGTATGGTGGCCGTCAGCTGCCCATAGCATACTTCCAATAACTTACGTTCACACGCCCTCGCTTTTTCCATGCTAAATAGTAAATATGACCTTCCATTTTTCAAATTTGTTAGCCAGCACCAGCAAACACCGATTCTTCTTGTTTCTTCTTCCTCGTTGTCCTTTCTTCTACTTTTTTTCGTCCTTTCAGTGCTTCCTTCCAAATTCACACTGCCACTTGTAAAAACGTACAAAGTGGAAGGCATTCTCTAGAAGTCTGTCTGTTTTGTGCTACTGTAGATTGCTAATGAAACCTGTTCCGCTTGGTTCAGTTTTTCAGTTGGATTTTTTGGCACACTGGACATTCACAGGACGTGGTGTTCAAGAGAGATATTTAAGGTAACAGACATTTTGTCTCTGTCACAAAGAAAACCATTTCAGTTCATTTTT
This sequence comes from Chrysichthys cranchii, assembly GCA_030068335.1. NCBI lineage: Eukaryota > Metazoa > Chordata > Actinopteri > Siluriformes > Claroteidae > Chrysichthys > Chrysichthys cranchii. The sequence goes on from JAQMCW010000006.1 coordinate 7,982,650, forward strand.
TGCAAATGCCAGTTAATGCTAGCTGGATTGTGGCTAAACTAATTCAAACGTGCTGCTTAGTGCTAATCGCTGTCCTTTAGGAGATGCTATGAAGCCTTTTCAAACCCAGGAGAATTTCTACACCAATGTTAATGTGAGGAATGTTCATTTCTCCACAGGTGGATTTCTGAAACACTGGCACCAACAAGAGACTTATGCTGGACCCTTATTGTACATCTCTGTACAGCATTTCAAGTTGTTCGTGAGATGCGTGTTCTGCTTTGTAGCAGTTTGAGAATTTGATCAATAAAATATTGCCATGATTCTCCATTGAACCATGTGAGTAATTAAACAAGCATCAATAGAATTAGAATTTAATTCATGGTCCAAAAAAATATGCAAAAAAACAAAACTGAAATAATTAGGTATACTACTGACAATTTGGAATTTATATTGATGAAAAGCTAAAAGTAGCTTTGCCAGACGTAAAAACGTAAAATGTACTGAAGAACTAAAAAATATTAGGCAGGCTTTACCACATGTGCATTGCAGATATTACTTACAAAAAAAGCGGATGCAAATTGCTGCCTCAGTTTCCTGAGGTATATTCTATATGCAATATTTTCCAGTGCACAACTGTTCTGTTTAACCATGAGGGAAATTCAGGCTCGACTGATCTGCATCGGCACAAAGAGCCACTTATGGTATAATCGGATTTGTTTGGTGCTACAGTGATTTTGGTCAAATGCATTAAAAGTTTTGTAGCTACTTTGAAACATCAGAAACAAGGACATGCTTAGTGGCCATGTCTAAACAGAAAGTCTGAAACAAAGTGCTTCTACCTCCCAAGGGCCTGAACTTTGGCGGTGTGTCTCTCCTCCAGGTCAGCCAGCTTCTTCTTTAGACTATCAACCTCGAGCCGCAGCCCAGCTGAGTGTTCCATCTCTCCATCCAGCAGACTGCGCAAAGACCTGCAGCCATCAACACATGCACGCACGCACAGGGCACAAATTTAGACATCCATCAACAAATGTTCATTTCACAGTAGCTCACACAAACCTAAAAAGCTACAATGTAGGGGCAAGGGGTAGCTCAGGGGGTTAAGACGTTCAGATTCAAGCACTGCCAAGTGCCACTGCTGGGCCCTTGAGCAAGGCCCTTAACCTCAAGTGCTCAGTTGTATAAATGAGATAAAAATATAAGTCGCTCTGGATAAGGACATCTACCAATTGATTATAATGTAATGTAATGTACAATGTGATGGACCGGTCCATGTGCACTGCTCAAACTTAGTGTCTTTTAACAGCCACTAGTATAACATTTCCCCTAAAGGATAACTTATACATAAGATGTGTACATCATAAGATGCATATACAAAGAATATCATAGCTATTCACTCAAAACTGGCAAAGGAAAAAAAAAAAAACCCAGACTCACGTGTTCTGCTCAGTGAGCTCATCCTTCCTGTTCATCATGGCTACAATAGCTTGACGCAGTTCGGCTGCAGGAGCAGAATAATTTTGAAAGAGAATCAGAATAAAACATGACTGGAGCATCCCAATTTTCCCCTCCTCACAGAGAGACATGCTCAATTTCTCAAAGAACAATAAGATGATGTATCCAGTGAGGTTCAGTGTCCCATGCAGACCGCTACTCTTTTCATTAATGGATACTGTTCCAGACTACTGACATTTTCATTTGTATAGCACCACAGAAATAATAAAGAGAACTTTGTGGAGCTTAAAATACCAGCCAGACATTAATTTCTTTTAAGTGAAGGTGACATGAAAGGGGAAGACATTTATAACACTGCACAGCGCGTCGGTTACACCAGCGATTTGAGTTTAACAACCCACTACCTGTGAACACTGACTGGGAGACAATGAGTCCTTACTAAACACTTATTCAGAGGCCTATTTTGTCAGGAGAGTGTTCTCCCTGAAATTACGGAATTAAAAATAACAGGAAAGAGCAAGCTAACTAATTGTCCAGGTAAAACAATGACAATTTGTTGCCAGGTAAGAAAGTTTAACACCGTAAAACCATAAATCAGCTGGACTGGAAAGACTTTCATTTCCAGTAGATTTTCCAAACTTCCAGGACATGCACTAGAACTTGGGCTGTTACTGGTTGTGTATCAAGTCATACTAGGTCATCAGGCTATTGCTTTCTGTTAAGATGAATTTCAAATGTTTTTTAAATAAAATCTATCACTGTATATTTGACTTAATTTAGCATTAGACAAGTATATTATATTTGGATGTCACCAAAAGATTTGCTTCGAAATCTGACAATTTAGTCAGTTTCCTAAAAGGATTAAATAGGCATACAAAGTGTCAAATCTAATACTTTACAATTAATGTTAATGGTAATTAGAAAGTGATTAACTACGCTGAGTGCTGCGCTCAGATGCTTTCAAATGCACTGAGCAGCTAAATCAACAGTGAAAAATGTCTGCCATATGAACATCAGACGACCAGGTGTTAAAAGGAATATTTCAAAAATGTACAGTTTGATACAGGTCCTAAAGATACACATTTCAGAGTTTTGCAATTGCAGTTGCCAGCAAGCAGTTCCTGACTGCACAGCTGCTAATAATACGACTCCATCCACCACTTTCCTTAGACCTGAAATGATAGAGATGCTCAGATGTCTTTTTTAGGCTACTGGTTCTGGATGATTACATCATTTATTAAAATGCTTTTTAAACGGTAATTTGCAAACGTAGAAAAATCCATTTTCGCACAGGCCTGCTGTATGCTCTGCTTTATCCTGCATGTATTTGCTGTAACTGTATGGATCAAGGCAGCACAGGTGTCATGCAGCCATACAGATGGATCTCCAACCACTGTTATCATCTCCACCAAGCATAACTCCGTGCAGCTCAGGAATGCCCTGTGACACAGAAAGAGCCTGCCTCAAACAGTCAATGAAAAACGATCCTGAGCAGTGCAATCAAAGGCCCTCATGCTATCATCAGATGACTATCAGTTCAAATCTCCAAAAACTGTCAAGCAATCTATTGCATAGAGAGCATAATTGGCCTTGCCTGCTGATTGGGAATAATTAGACTGGACATAGCACTGTCGATTCGTAAAACATTAGCCATTAGGAGGTGTCTATCAACTCATGTATCCATAAGTAGGCAGTTAATGTCGTCTGCAAGGGCAGTGATGATACATAAGCAGCAGCGTATCATGTTTCGGAGGAAGCATGTGTTCGCTTTTATCATCCTTGGTATTTAGGTGTTGTGTTGTGGTAGTGGGTGGAAAGTGGTAAGGACTGAGAGAAAATCAAAGCAAAACTAAATTTTACAAAAAAAAAAAAAAAAATTGTGGACAATGATTTGGTATACGCTGTTTTAAAAAAAAAAAAAAAAAAAAAAAAAAAAAAAAAGGAACCCATGATTTGTAGTACCACAGAAATCCTCTGCTCCAAGTGAAGTGTAAAGCCAGGAGACTCTGCGTCAGCAGCCAAACGGGAGGCAGTCTTATGCTTCAGTGCTTGCAGTGCCTGAGGGCTGCTCCCTTCTTGACAAAACAAAGATCTCACATTAAACCAATCTCAGGAGCTGTAGACCAATCTGTGAAGGAACTCATCTATGTAATCATGCCCAGCCCTCTCCACAGGAAGTAAATTCGAAAATTGAGCAAAAACTCACTGCAAGATCACCTTTAGAAGTCTGTGTTATTTCCCAAGGGGTTACAATCCTCAACAGTGAACAAGAGAATCAGTGAGTACTGCACCCTAATACAGACCAGGAGGCCTGAATGAAACCAACATATGGGTTAAGCAAACATATATAGAACATTAAACCAACAGGATTCTGACAATTCTAAACATAGAACATGCACAGGAAAAGTATGTCCTTCCAGCTGGTTTAATTCAGCCGGTCCATGCGTACCATCCTGCAATAAGCCAATACCTCCATTTGGCACGTAAGCATGAATTAAGAACATATGCTTAACATGTAAGGACCCAAGAGGTACCACTTCCAATATGTTCACATGTAAAATTATCCTTTCACATAGGATGCTTGCAGCAGAGAGTGGAGCAGCTCACGAACACTCAAACCATAATTCTGTTTCTGCTGTGCGCTGCATCTGTGTGTGTGTGTCTCTGCCTCTCTGAGACATCCCTTTTATACCTAATCATGCTACAGACCTGATATCAATTAACTTAATTATTTGCTAGATTTTCTTCCGGCTGAATCTTCTTAAACTTTCTTGCTTTTTCAGCCATTTGATGCCCCTGTGCCAACTTTTTTGGGACCTGTAGCAGGCATCAAATTTGAAATATGCGCATTTAGTGGATAAAGGTATACAATTTCCCAGTTATCCATGTTCTGTTGTGAATAAAATACAGTGGCTTGCAAAAGTATTCGGCCCCCTTGAACTTTTCCACATTTTGTCACATTACAGCCACAAACATGA